>JAJOZX010008342.1:0-187603 GCA_023014485.1 Bathynomus jamesi | reverse complement strand
TCACAGATTCTTGTTGTCCGTTTTCAAGCTGATTTGCGACTGAATCAATGTTTTCAGCGGTTCGCAACCTTTGCTGCGCCCAGAGTTGCCTTTATGCAGTTCTTGATTGAGCCGTGATGTTTCCATTTTGCGAAAATCCTGCGAATCGTTTTAGGATCTATGGTCTTTGCTGACCGTATTGTCGTCTGAAAGACCGTTGGGTGGCAACTACCGAGCCATGTTTGATCATCTCTTCTGCGATGAAAACACGTTGCATGTCCGACAAATAACCCATGATTGTGAGGAAAAACTGTCATTTTTTATAAGTACTGATTTCGTATCCAGGATATCGAAAAATTAAATAAAACTTTAAATGTTCTCTTTCGAATGCTTTTTATTTCATTTGTGAAGCTGCAATAATGACTGAGTAATAAGCGATTAAAACAGGGACAATTTTTGTGGTCACACGGTATAAAAATAACCGATGTCAGCGTTCTTGGAAAACGATCACATATCGATTGATAAAGCAAATATTTTTAGTATGGAGTGCATAATGCAGTATAAAGCACAGTTTTTAGGCCGGACCTCACCCCCGAGGAGTCTGCTAAATCTGGAGTACCGGTACCTTTTTTCTAGAAAAAAAGCACTGTGTATATATATATATATATATATATATATATATATATATATACCTGGTAACCTGGTGAAAGTTCTGTGCGTCGGTCTCTTCACACGACTTTGAGTCTCAGACTCAGACTTTTTGAAGCTTGTAACTGAACAGGTAGATAATGGAAATGATGTAGATGTTATTTATTTGGATTTTAGTAAGGCATTTGACAAGGTCCCACATCGGAGACTTCTATATAAATTAAAAGCTCATGGAATATTATAGTCAGTTATTAATTGGGTAGAAAACTGGTTAGAAGACAGAGAACAGAGAGTAATTCTAAATGGCCATGAATCTAGGAGGCGGAAAGTGAAAAGGGGTACCACAGGGATCATTATTAGGTCCATTACTCTATTTTGTATCTAAATGATTTAGAGAAGGGAGTAGGTAGTAGGGGGGGGGGGGTCGAAATTTGTATTCTTATTCTACACACTGCTCGGAGTTTCCTTTGGGCCCCTAAACAACATACTGTAATTACACCGCTATGCGCCCCCCCCCCTACCCGTTGCATATGCTCCCCCTTTTTTTAAATTGAAATGAAATTGAAACCAATTCTTTGAATTAAAAAACCTGATAAATGACAAAGATTAAAGTAAATAATGATATAAGTAAGTTATATATATATATATATATATATATATATATAGTATGCTTCAATTGATTCTTTAAGTAATATTACTTAAAGAATCAATTGAAGCATACTAAAATCAAAATATTCACCTTTAAGAAATTTAATTGAAGCATATTAAAACCAAAATATTCACCTTAAGAAATTTAAAATTGTAAATTACTGACACCACTGGCCTTTCCATTGGAACACAGGTAGCTTTTTTCTCGACTCCAGTACATTCAAAATAAATTTGTCTGTTTTCGTAACCAATTCTATTTTGTGATGCTTCTGTTACCACATTTACAATGTCTACTCCCTGGCTGTGACAGGGAAAAGGAATAAGCTGAAGTGATTCATTTCGAACTTTAAGATCATCATTTGTCAAATTCTGTAAAATAGGTGGAGGGGTGATGGTTTCGTTGTCCCAGTCGATCATGTTAGGATAATCGTCTGCTTCAAAGTTCAGTGTTTTTGGCAGCTCAAAATTTCTCGCATTGGTGCTCCTAGTTCTTGCTCGAATGATGTGCTGAAGAGCCAGCTCTTTGACCTCTCTTCTTGTGTCTATTATCATTGAGAGTAAGATATTCTCTGGGTGGGAAAAATAGGCGTTATTTCTGAGGACACGCTCCATAATCATCCGATGCTTTTTATCTAAGCCTTTAAGCAAGTGCATGATATACCAAAAATTAGATGCTCCCTCATTTGCCTTTGGATGAGACTTTATCCAAAACCAGCCTGGAGCGTAAACCAGCATTATAATTTTTACTAGGTCTTGGATGTTTTTGTCTGGATTCCGTGTAGAGACATATAAGCGCAGGATCCTGTTTGCTCGTGTTAGCCATCTTGTGATGGAGGGCACCCGGGGATCTGGTGGCTAACGCTTGTGAGATGCGTCCAGATTGTATGCTAATGCACATTTCATACATATATTTTTGGTCACTGCTGAAACTTTTAACAATATCAGCCGAAACTTCTTTAATGTTGCCCTCTACACGGGTATAATCAACTATATCCAGTTTGGTCAAATCCTCTCGGAGTTTATTTCCAAGAGAACCTTTGAAGGTGTTTGGTCCCGAAGTTTTTCCATCAATTGTTTCAAATACGTGCCTGAAGGGCAGTTCGTTTGCATGCAAAAGGCAAATCAACCATTGTACCGGCCTGTCCAGATATAATTCAATCAATTTTAGCACTCCGCCAATCCTGCCAGTGTTCACTGGGGTGCCATCGCATAGCAAAGCTTTGAGGGATTCTTTGCTATTAGAATCATTATAAAAGTTATTATTTCATCTGCAATACAACAAGCAGTTCCGTTATCTGGAGCTATATGATCCATGTAAACATCACCAGGTTCTTTGACTATTACATAATGTTCTTCGTACTCCATTCCCTTCTTTGTCTTAGTTTGATCTTTTCTACCATCAAATCCGATGCCTTCAATCTGTGTTCTCTGATTTCACTTTGATTATGTTCTTTTTACCTACACGTATTCTTTCTTTCCACTTTTTTCCTATCCAACATATTGGTTTCGTCTAATATTCCCATATCCTTCAAAGCTGCATTTACTATAGCTGCAGTAGCTCTGTAACTTACACGGTATCTATCTGCTGTTATTGTTAAGTTATCATAAATAATTCTGTTCTGATGGTTTCTCTCAGCTCAAAATCCGGAACAAAGTCAATATCGTCGCTGTCATCATCAATTTCCATGCTCTCATCTTCCATGATATGTAAAGGGTCCAGTTTGCTGGTTGAGGCGACATTCATATCTAGGCTTATCTGGTTCTTCTTTTCTAATCCTTTAACTCTATCGTGAGTCCTTTTTCTTGCGGAAGTCGTTACTCTGTCGATTGGTCCTAGTTGTTTTTTTTCTTTGTTTCTGCCCCACAAAAGACTCCCACTCAATCATTGGAACTCTAATATCACATCTGCAATCCGTTCGACTGATTTTTTTATCGTAACAAGTACAAGTACAAGTGCAAATATCAAACATTTCATCGAATGTCTCCACCTTCTGCTGAAAACTGTTGTTTCTTTGTTTAATGGTACTTTATTTAGCTTTGCTGCAGATTCTACCATCGTTCAACTTTATAGCTATTCCTTCAAATCCTATATGTGGAAAGGAAAAACTTCTCCCAAATGGCTTCCACATCTTTAGTGACAATTCTGTACATTCTTTTGCTGTTCTGAACTTTCGAAATCAGTTCTCGTTTTCTACCAATAAATAATGCCTAAATAGTCAGCCTTTGAAGGAGTCATTGAAGGTGGGAAATTCTGCAGGGTGACCAAATGTTGAATTGTGCGTTTTGCTTCTTGTCGCCATGATTTCACTTATTTAGGCCTATTAGCATTAATAACAAGGAACTAGTTAAATTCTAGCAATTGAATCATTCATCTGAATTTAATATAACTCATTCGGAATTAAATCATAACTCATTCAATCATGAACAATCTGAAAATAACCAATCTGAAACTAAGCAAAAAAACGTGACAAAAATTTATATAATTCATCTAATCTATCTAAATTAATCTATGTAATCTATTCAGTCTATCTAAACTCTATCTAAATAATCTATCCAAATTAATCTAATCTACTTAATAAGACTTAATAATGCATGATTGTCACATTGGTGAGGTTATATCTATGGAGAGAGTAAAATGGGGGGGGGGATGCTATTGAAGGGGTAAGGGGGGGGTCGCATATCTCTTTTTTTTTTACAAGATGTTGAGATCATCATTTCCAACTACGGCATACTGTGGAATTGGATGAACTCGATTTTTTATATGTTTCGATCATCCCTAGTAGGTAGTAAAGTTTCTAAATTTGCAGATGATACAAAGTAGTTGCCCAATTACAAATATAGAAAAATTCTAATAAACTACAAAAAGATCTTGATAGATTAGTTGCTTGAGCTAGTAAATGGTAGGTGGAATTCATTGTTCAAAAATGCAATTCATACATTTGGTAAAAATAATGAAACTTTAGTTATGAGATGCAAGGAAACTGGTTGGAGGTATTAGACAGGTAAAAGATCTTGGCATTAAATTAGTAGTGATCTAAAATTTTCTAAGCATTGCTTAGATGCTAGAAATAAGGCAAATAAAATGTTAGGTATTATTAAGAGGAATGTTAGTTACAAGAGTAAGGAAGTCATCTGTAAATTATATAATTCTCATGTTAGGCCTCACTTAGAATACTGCATTAAAGCTTGGTCCCTCACCTTAGACATGATATTGATATGCTTGAAGATTGTGCAACGTAGGTCGACCAAGCTTATCCCTAACCTAAGAAGATTGGAATACCGGGAAAGATTAAAGGAATTGGGTATGTTTAGTTTGGAGAGACGTTGTATGAGGAGAGTTATGATACAGATGTTCAAAATGTTTTCAGGTTTGGACAATTTAGATGTAACTTTTTCTCATTAGAGGCTGATGGAATAACTCGAGGGCATAATAAGAAAATTAGAAAGCAGACTTGTAGACTTGATCTATGAAAATGCTTTTTCAGTCATAGACTAGTAGATTTTGGAATAACCTGCCATATGATGTGGTTAATACTGTTAATAGTACCTCCTTCGTTAGTTTTAAGAAAAAATTTGGACACTTTCATGATTGAAGAGCTAGTTTGTAGATTGTAATAGTGTATATTCTTAGATTAAATTATGTAGGCTAATTTGGTAGCTCTGTAAATAGTTGTACAGGGTGTCCATAAATGATTACCCTGATTAAAGCATGCTATAACTTTTAAATAAACACTCGTATTCAAGCACAGTTTTAATCATAAGTAGATAAACGTACAAAGTTTTGATACATACTGTAGTTAATGAACCTAATAAGCTTCCACATGTGCACCCCTAGTGGCACGTAAAATGTCGTAAAATGTCTCTGTTTCCGTAACTGTGTACCTGGATATGCTCACCAATTACACCATCCCCTAGCTGCAGGACAGGCAGCCAACTGTCATCTTCCAACAAGATGGGGCACCTCCTCATTGGGCGCATGTTGTTCGTGAAACTCTCGACGCAACATTTCCAAATCGATGGATTGGCAGGGACGGGCCAATCCCATGGCTCCCAAGATCACCAGACGTTACCCCGCTGGATTTCTTTATCTGGGGTCATGTTAAAGATTTGGTTTATGCAACAGTTGTTACAGATATCAGGACATTGCGAGAACGCATTACGGATGCAATTGCAACAGTTAACCCACAAATGTTGGAAAATGTGTGGCGTGAGTGTGAATACCGTTTAGACATTTTACGTGCCACTAGGGGTGCTCTGTGGAAGCTTATTAAGTTCATTAACTATGTATCAAAACTTTGTATGTTTATCTACTTATGATTAAAACTGTGTTTGAAGACGAGTGTTTATTTAAAAGTTATAGCATGCTTTAATCAGGGTAATCATTTATGGACACCCTATATGTTAATTAGCTGACTTGAGATTGACGTTTGCAAGATTTTTTTATAAAATATAGCTCATGACTTGGATAACCTCAATAGGCCCCAGTGGCTTCATGTTTTCCAAATGATATTTAATGTAATGAAGGTCAAGCTGGTGGCCCCACCTCTAGGCCTGGCCTGATGTAGGAGAGAGTTGCTTTCTTGTGATCTCCATTGCACATAGCCAGGCATCTAGTCTTCTTTTGAAGATTTCAACTTTGACCCCTTTTTTCTCGTAAAAATCTTGGCCCCCTGACAACCAAACTATTTTCCTTCAGTGAGGGTTTCCTTTGTCGGGACATTCAACTTTTCCTATTTTTCAGTGTTGTTTGGATGTTAACTGGGTTTAGTTTGAGGTCAGGTACCAGTTTTTTTATCATTTTCCATGTGTAGTTTATGGTGTATCTCTCCTCTTTCCACCGAATACAGATTCAATTCACGTAGTCTTTCCCAGTACTTAGTTCTTTGTAGCCATCAGTCTTGGCTGTGAAATTCTTCTGGACTACTTCTAGTTTATTAATTTTTTTTTCTGTTTTGTATATGGGGACGTCAAGACTGAGCAATATTCGAGTTTTGGTATGATAAGTGTTTTCAGTAGAGGAATTGTTAGAAAATCTAGAAGAGGAGCCATTGTTATCCCAAAGGGATATGATGACTAAGCTGATTAATGCAGAATTGCTCGTACAGTATATATAAAGTTAAGGTATATACAGTATATGTATCCATCTCATAATTGTAAGGTTAGTGAAAAATTGTCATTTATTTTAGAGCAAATTTTGGGGGCTCTTGTGGCATCAATTGGATGCCGGTAGTGTCCGTTTTACTCTCTTCTTGAATGTAGCACTGACAAGGTGTGATCTTATAGAGAGCTCTCTTGCGATACAGTTTGGTAGTCTAGATACAGGATTGTTGCATCGTGCAATGGTGCAGGTTGTGTTGTTGCAAGGTTTAGAAAGACGACCGCAAACAGTGCCTCCTTTTTTTTATTTATGCTGAGTCCTAAAATAGGCTCGTGTCCAGTCGAGAACTCTAAGGTAAGAACGAATAGGACCTCCAAGTCCATAAAGTCGGGCTTAACTTATGCTATAAGTTAAGGTAGCCCCTCAGAGCTTGGCCGTTCAAAGCTCAGCTGGGATTTCAAACTCAATCAAAGAGAAAAAATAACATGGTCCTTCGTGATAGGATTTCTAGCCTATGACTGAGTCAGTGACCATCTTTTGGCAAAATTCTGATTGTGCAAGTTGTAGCCTAAGTAGGGCCTGGACTGGGTGAACATAATTTAAGTTAAGGTCCCAGGTTAGAAAGTTTGTCCACCAGTTGTAGCCTAAGTAGGGCCTGGACTGGGTGAACATAATTTAAGTTAAGGTCCCAGGTTAGAAAGTTTGTCCACCAGTTGTGAAACTTGGTTCCTAGTCTATGGCTGTTTTAAGCCTACATTTAGTTTTTTTGTTCGTTAGGCGAAAGTTGCAGACTTCACTGTGCTAGTTACTTGGGTGGAAAATTTGTTAGTCCAGACTGGTGGTTGGTGTTATTTTTTTTATTTTTGTTGGGTTCAGAATCCCAGCTGAGCCGTGAACGGCCTAGCTCTGAAAAGCCAGTTCAACCTACAGCCCAAGTTAAGCTAGATTAAAAACTTACGGACTTGAGGTCCTATTAGGTCCTACCTCAGGGTTGCTGACTCGATGTGGGCCTACCTTAGGCCTCAGTTGCATGAAATTAAGATAAAAAACAAAAGGGGCACTATTTATGGTCTTCTTTCTAAACCTTGCAACAACAACACAACCTGCACGATGCAACAATCTTGTATCTAAACAATCAAACTGAATTGCAAGAGAACTCTCTATAAGACCACATCCTGTAAGTGCCACATTCCACAAACGAGTAGGAAGGACGCGCAGCGCCCCAAAAAATGATGCCACAAGAGTGCCCAAACAATGATGTCAAAAGAGCCCAAAAATGCTAGCTCTAAATTAAGTGAATTTTTCACTAACCTTACAATTATGAGATGGATATATACACACCTTAACTTAATATATACAAGCAATGCTGCATCAATCAGCTTAGTCATCATATCGCCTTGGGACAACAATGGTTCTTCCTCTTCTAGATTTTCTAAACAGTTGGTCAGTACCCCAACCAGGCAATTCTGTTTGGCAGAAGGTAAGTTTGAGTTTGGTTAGTTTGGTTAAGTACTTTAGCCTCTTCAGCTCATTTGCATTGAGCTGAGCTGAATATGTTTAGAAGCAAGAGAAGGGCTTACAAAGGGCTAATTACAAAGGTTATGCCTGATAAGTCCGGCGTAATATCATGCGCCGAGAAAGGTAAACTCAGCGCACGGCGTCCGCCATCGTCACCAGGCAAGTCAGTTCAGTGCACATGCGGCCAAAAAAAAATGCCTCACTGCCCAGCAACCTATCAATTACCCTCAATTACCCGATTGCCGGTCTGTAAAACTTCTGATAATGCTAGTTCCGTCCACCCGCATGCAGTACTCCAAACACCGCGCTCGGCGCCGGCGCGGCGCCACGACTGCATAGATTGCAGCTGACAGCGCCAGGTTAACGTCATCATCAATGGTCAGTCACTGCATAATATTTTGTCAAAATGCATAAAGACAAAAGAAATAACCTACATAAGATGATAAGTCCATATTTATATCGTCTTAAATTGTTTTAATACCCAAACTATAAACAAACAGCAAAATAACACGTAAAATTCTGTCAATGCGATAAGTTTCCCGCACACCAACACGCGTTAATACATGGTTAAATTGGGTAGACGGTGTTGGCGCGATGTTCGTCTTCGTAACCATAACGTAATAGGTGAGTGGGAGAGGGACAACCTACTTCGGAGGGGATAGGTACCAACTTTCGGCATGCATTGATAAGGCTGGTGTGGTTCACTGCCAGCAGAGTGGTTCGATGATGCCTACGAGACACCTGTGTAAGTTCGAATGCAAGGTGAAAATGCCTTTTAAAACTCGGCGCAGTGGCCCTCCGGGATCGGGGCCGGTGTAGGAGTTAGGAATTACTCTATGGAAAAAAGCACTCTAGAGTGCACGATGCCTAAGGTGAGACGTACTCAAAGGATTAAAGTAGAGTGCATCTCACCCAGGCAAAACGCACTCTAGTGAGATGAAAATCACTCCAGAGTGCTCCACACCTAATTTTTTTTATTCAGGTGTGAAGCAGGGTCGCATTTAGGGGGTGGCGCACCGGGCAAATTTCCAAGGCCCCGCGCCCGATAGGCCCCGCAAATTTCAATTGAAAAAAATTAAACGTCACGTATTTGCCATCTGCGACGAGTTTTAATTTTTCCGGCAGGCGGCATGGCATCAGGCATTCTAATATCCGCTTTGATGGTGTTTAATTTGTTGTTCTTGTTAGTGTTACTCATTTCTAATGTTGTTACTAACTTACTTCTTGTTTCTGTTGCAAATTCATGATTTATTTTCTTATTGTTGGCATTGTAATACGTACAACATGGAAACGAGCCGTGACCGGGATCGAAGCAGGAAATATAAACCCGGTAGTGAAAAGCGTAAGGATAAGAAGCGCAGAGAAGAGTTTCTTGCGACGGTGCCGAAACTGACTAATTGGATTAACTCATCAGCAACTAAGTCAGCCCCTTCAGCAGGCCCACCAACTGCCTCCGCTACTTCAGCAGCTGCGTTTTCAGAAGACGCGTTTACGTCACTGCGTTCAGCAAGCCCAGCAGCTGCATTTTCAGGAGACTCGTCTACGTCAACCCCTTCAGCAGGCCCACCAGTTGCCTCCGCTACATCAGCAGCTGCGTCTTCAGAAGACCCGTCTACGTCAGTGCGTTCAGCAGGCCCATCAGCTTCAGGACATGCAATTAATGACATTGGTTTGTGGCCACAAGTGCTGACCGATGACTTTAGAGAGTTCTGGATAGAGCGGGAAACATCAGATTGCCGAAATTATGACAGCGACTTCAGTAACTCTTCAACTACTGAAAGTGGTACAACACGCCGATGTACGAAGACATTATTTGTTAAGAAACATAGCCTGACGAATGAGAGGATTGAGGTGTCATGACTGTGCTATTCTGAGGCCACAGGCTGTGTTTACTGTTTTGTCTGTAAATTAATGTCGAGGGCGGACAGCAAGTTCACAATCGGGTTCAACGACTGGAAGCATGGTAGACAATCGGTCGAAGCACACGGAAAATGTGAGCAACATATGGAGTCGATGAGATATTTGTTGGTTAGAAAGTCTGTCTCTTGCCGTGTTGATTCGAAACTGGTGAACCAGTTTGAAAAGGAGTGCAACTACTGGCAGGAAATTTTGCGGCGCTGTGTCGACGTTATCAAGTATATCACGTCACGAGGACTAGCAATTCGTGGACACGACTCCCGTTTCGGTTCACCAAACAACGGCAACTATTACGGAATTTTGGAACTTTTAAGTAAGTATGACAGTTTTCTAGCTGCGCATATAAGCGAGCATGCCAACAAAGGTAGCGGACACACCTCGTATCTCTCTTTCATTTGCGAGGAACTCATACTGTTGATGGCCGATAAAGTACTTCAGACGATTATCCGAAAAATCCAGCAGTCAAAATACTACTTTCTATCCGTCGACTCTACGCCTGATGTTTCCCACACCGATCAACTGTGCTTCACCGTCCGATATGTGGTTGAGTCTGGGTCCGTCGAGCGATTTCTACAGTTCATACCTATGAACACACATACAGGGAAAGGAATCGCCGACGTGGTCCTCAACTTTCTGGAGACGCATGGCATTCAAATTGGAGACTGCAGAGGAGTCTTTTGATAACGCAAGCAATATGGCAGGGAAATACAATGGCGTAAAGAGCCACATCAAGTCAAAATCTCCGTATGCTGAGTTTGTGCCATGCATGTGCCACTCACTAAATCTTGTGGGTAAATCAGCAGTGGACAGTTGCACAGCAGCTGTTGAATTGTTTATGCTCATTCAGAATGTCCACGTTTCTCGTCTCCTCGACATACCGATGGCGTCGACATGTAGAGGTTCTCGATAGTAGTTCCCGTAGTGAGAAACTAAAGGTCGACAAAGGTCTCTCCGATACCCGCTGGTCAGCCAGATCAGATGCCGTCCAATCTTTAACTGAAGGCTACGCCGAGAATATCGTGGTACTAGATGAGCTAGCAGCAGATACCAGCCAAACTGCGGAAGCCAGGATCGAAGCCAGGGGATTGTCTAAACAGCTTCAACAACTCGAAACAGCCATTTTATTGGTTTTATGGAACACTATTCTCGAACGATTTCAAAAAATGAATGCATCTCTGCAAAAACAAGGAATGTCGTTAGACTCAGTCACTCTCTTGCTGAAATCACTACTGCAATTTGTTGAAGATCTCAGATCAAGATTTGACGAATTCGAGGACCAGGGCATCGGAAAGTGTGGTCATCGAGTATACAAGGAATCGACTCAACGCACAAAGAAGAGAAAGCGCCATCATGACGAAATCGGAACTGCCGAAGATACGAACATGACACCAAGAGATTCATTTCGGACTACTGCATTTCTACCGATAAATAATTGATAAACTGTGTACCACTCTGAATACTCGTCTAGAAGCGTACGCTGTCCTGCAGAAAAGATTTGGATTTTTGTATTTCCTTCTAGTCCTGGACATCGACAGTCTTCGACGGTCAGCTGAACATCTAGTAGAATGCTATCCGGCTGATCTGGAGAAAGAGCTGGTAACAGAAGTTGTGCAGTTCGCTGCCCTAATGAAACTCATCGAAAGTGAAACAGAATCCCAGACGGAACGTGAAGACATGTGCAACAGATTTTATCGGCATATGAACACAAACGAACTGAAAGGAACATTCCCAAACATAGAAATAGCAATGAGAATATACATGTGTATGTTTGTCACGAACTGTTCTGGTGAACGTTTATTCTCGAAACTCAAACTGATCAAAAATTACCTTCGCTCCACAATGGGCCAGGAGTGCCTTTCGTCCCTGGCGCTGTTGAGTATAGAGCATGAGGTGTTGCAGTCGGTGAGTTTCGAGGACACAATCACGCAGTTTTCCAAACAAAAAGCCAGGAAGCGTCCTATGTAATATTCATTACAAATCTACACTCTATCTACAGCACAGTAAGCTGTACAGTTTAGCTGTTTATTAAGTGCATTACAACTGTGTAGCTGTTTATTAAGTGCATTACAATAATTGTGTAGATGTTTATTAAGTGCATTACAACTGTGTAGCTGTATACACTATGTGCACATAGTTAAGTTATAGTCTTTAATATCACATTAATAAGCCGAATGGCTTCCGCATGTGTGTTTTGTGTGTGTTAAAAAAATATGTTATGTGCATTACAAAATATTGTCATTCATTAACACACTAAAATAATACATCCCGAGAAATAGTTTGCCCAAGGCCCCGCACACTGTAAATGCCCCTGGTGTGAAGCACTCTACTTACTGTACTACTCTACTACTTCTGCTATATCTAGCAAGAAGCAAGTGTGTAATAACTGTTATTTGGTTAAATAAAACATGGAAATAAATAATTGATTTTTTCTGAATGTACAGTTAAGAAACATATTTTAAAAAATGGACAGTAATGGACAAGAAAGCTCAGCAGTGGAATTCCTTGAAATAGTTCTAGAATCAACGCAACACTTTATCCCAACTACGGCTACATGGAGGTCAGCAAAATCAGTAGAATTAGGTCTGCCAAGCCCGAAGCCCAATAGAGAACTGAGATATAAATGTAAGACATTAGGCAAGCCACTTAAGGTGGCTAAGATTGAGCGTGATGGCAGTTGTCTTTTTTAGAACTGTAATTAAGGAAGTTACATTGTCGGAGGAGCATCATTCCATATTTAGAGAAATTGCTGTACAAACTTTGGAAAACCCATTGTATAGGCCAAGGTTTGAAGCAGTGATTGGGCAAAAAGTAAATGACTACTTGAAAAGCAGCAACATGGAAGAAGACACCATCTGAGGAACGGACATAGAACTTATGGCTTTGGCTTCAGCTCTGAATACTAAAATAGCTGTATATTATCAGCCACCAGGAGCAACAAGTGCAAGTTGGTTTATTTATAAACCAATTCATCACCAAAAAGTCAATGAAGCATCAGTGATGACAATTTACTTGAAAAAATTCTGGTAAACATTTTAAGCGTGTTTTCAGTGTCAGCACCAAGATTAATTAAAGAGATGTGTAGAATAATCATTAATTAACTGAAATAAATTGTGGTTTATAAAATAATAATTAACGAGTTCTGTTTTTTGTATTTAGGAATATTATGTAGATTGTGCCTGTATAAAGCTTTAATGCTCATACTTTCACTTTGTGAAGTAAAGTGTTTTTCAACATAGTAGAGTGCATCTCACCTGATGGTAAAATGCACTTTAAGTGAACGGTGCCTAGGTGCAAATTACTCTGGATTGTGTTTCACCGTCAGGCACCGTGCACTCTAGAGCTTAGCCCACCTAGAGTGGTTGACGCCTGTTACACCAGCGTAATTTGGGATTTTTTCCAGATAGGCTCTAGAGTAGGTAAATGTTAAGATTGAGATTCTTATAGAAGAGGGTGAAATGGAAGATGAAATCATTTACTTTGAAGAGATTATTGATGACATAATTAAGGCACGTCACAGAGCAAAAGAGTTTGGCAATTCAGTACAGTTAGAGACCAGGTCTAATAATGAATCACAGCCCTCAACAAACAATGTTAGTGAGGTTAAGGTTAACAGATCTGCAATTCAATTACCGAGGCTTGTACTCAAAACATTTTCTGGGAGTATTTAAGAATGGCAAGGATAGGCAGACAGTTTTCAGGTCAGCAGTTCTTTCTAGCCAGGTATTAAGTGCTGGGGAAAAGTTTAATTACTTATGATCCCCCTTGGAAGGAGAGGCAGCGCAAGCAATAGCAGGATTAGCTTTTACAGAGGCTAATTATAATGCGGCTTGGGATATGTTGGAGAAATGGTTTGGTGAGCCAGAGATCCTAATTAAAAGCCAGCTCCGCAAACTTTTAGCTATATTTCCTGTTAATAATCCTATGATAATAATGTCAGAGTTACGGCAGTTATATGATAAACTTGAAAGTAGAACTAGATCTCTGGACAACTTGGCTGTAGAAATGGAAAGGTATGGTGTAATGTTGGGCAGATGTTAAGCCTTTTAAGCACAGAATTACAAAGCGAGAGGGAACTGATTTTGGACAGTCGGATATTGAACAAAGGGGCAAAGGCAGGCAAAGCACCAAAGTGTTGAGGATTCTGGTACCAAGAAACTGTGGGCAATATACACAAAGGTGCTAGGCATTGTTTGGTAGCAAGGAGAGGAATTGTTTACCTTCAGTGGGAAGTCTTTGGTAGAGCTGGCTGAGAATGAGACAAGGTGGACAAAACGTACAGCTCTTAGTTTGGTTTCAAAAGTGTTTGATCTTCTTGGGTTTCTGGTTCTATTTGTGATAAAGTAAAAAATTTGGTTTCAGAGCATCTGAGAAGTTGGACTTGGTTGTAACCAAGAGTTACCCAGTCATATGGTGGTAAAGTGGAAAGACTGGTTCAAAGAATTGACAAATCTCAGAGACACTGAAATCCTAAGATCCCAAGATTTTGGAGAGTTGAACACTAGTCCAGATAATTTAGAGCTGCATGTCTTTCGTGATGCAAGTGAGGAAGCCCATGTTACTTGCATATATATATAAGAGGTACATTCGAAGAGAACGTAAGTTGTAGGTTGGTTGCTGCAAAGAACAGAGTAGCACATTTTGAAAGGCTTTCTGTTCCAAGGTTGGAATTAAAGGGTGCAGTCATTAGTTCTTCATTTCTCCCATATCTCAAGAGCTGGAATTTCTCGGTGTTAAAATTCGTATTACTGTCTTGACCATTTGTATATTCTGTTTGTGTCCCTCTGTAGGGCTTCCACCTCTTCTGCATTGCCGATTTTTCTGCCGATCTTTGTATCGTCAGCAATGGATATTACTATACTGTTGTCGTCTACTTCATTGTCTGTCTGTCAGCATGATAATGAATAGGAGTGAGGCTAATACTGTTCCTTGTGGGACTGAGCTGCGTACTTGTGATTCTGATGATGATATACCTTGGATTTTTACGACTTGCTGCCGTTCTCTGAGGAAGTTGGAGATCCATTTGCCCACTTTGCCTGTTATTCCTGCGTGTTTCCTTTTATGTGCTATTATGTCATATCGCACTTATCGAATGCTTTAGTAAAATTCGTGTATATTACATCGCAATTATCATTGCAATGAAGTGCGTCTATGATATTGTTATAGTGATCTATTAGTTGTCATAGGCACGACCTTCCTGATCGGAATTCGTGCTGGTTCTCATTGAATCTTTCCTGTGTCTCCAAAAAATTATATGTTTTCTCCCTGACTATTCTTTCAAATATTATGGCGAGATGTGAGGCCTATCCCCCACCCCTTTATATATAGGAATAATGTTCTTTTCAGTATGCTGGCTATTTTCCCCCCGTCCAGGGAACTCCTCCATATCCAATAAAGGGGTGTAGCTCTTTCGTTCTTACAGTTCTTAATCAACAAGACATTCCTTTTGTCTGGACCTGTAGTTGAATGTGATTGCATTTGTCCTATAACTTTCGCTGTATCTTCAGTGGTAAATTCAATTCAAAATCAGTTATATATTCTCTATTTAATTCATCTTCAAAAAGGGTATTTCTTTCAGGTATTGCTTTGTCTCTATTTGAAAAATAATTCGTATTAAACTCTCAATATTTCAGATATTTCTTTCACATCATCGTTTAGCTCATTATTTTCCTTCGTTAAGGTGCGATAGTGGTCCGTGTTTTTGTTTTCCTTTTCGCGAAGATATATACAGGGGTGTAGTGCTCATTCATCCAAATTTTATTTATTTATTTTTTTTTTAGTTGATACTTGGAAGTTGAGAACAAACAGACTGAGATGAAAGCACTGGCTTCTAATTGTGATTCTAAATTTGGTTTACTTAGTTAAAAGGCATATTTTTATTGAAATAGGGAGCCAAATTTTCCCCTTAAATATGATTTGTAATTGCAAAAATTGGATGAGTTAATTATTACGCCTCGGTGTACTACTGTAAAATTCGTGTATTCAACTTTTCGCTCATTCTGGGAAGTAACCTGATTAACTGATGTACTGGTACAAGGAAATAATAGCAGAATTTAAAATTATGTACCAACATACCGGTATTTCCTTAGAGATCCTGCACCTTAAAATTTGCTTCTACCCCTAGATATATACATATATATGCTATATATGCACAGGATGGGGCATATATATATATATATATATATATATATATATATATATATATATATATATATATATATATATATATACTAGAATGCCTGCTGTGCCTTGCACAGCAAAAGCCTCCCGAAACACAACCTAGAGGGAGACTCCGAGGTGCGAGTATGTTACTAAAACTTTCCCTGGTTCTCCTTTAATGTGCATGCTAAATTTGGTGCAGATTACTTCCAACCGCTTAGGAGACCACTTCCCAGGTGCAGATTCCCCTAGCTGTTTAGGAGACCGACCTCCCAGTCCTCCCTCAGGGGATATTACTGAAACCTTCCCTGGTTCTCTCTTAATTTGTCTACTAAATTTGATGCAGATTACCATAGCCGTTTAGATCCCCCCTCCCAGTACCCCCACAAAGATGGGACTGCGAGGGGCAGATATGTTACTAAAATCTTTCCTGGTGCTCCCTTAAATGTGTATACCAAATTTGGCGCAGATTACCCTAGCCGTTTAGACGTGTCTAAACGAACAGACATCATAATCCCGTACATATACGAGTATATATCGGGTGGCAAAAACAAAGGGAGACCTCGAACTTTGGCTGTAAAATCCAAAGTTATGGTCAGATTTCAATTTTTTTTTCACATCCCACAACTAAGTAAATTTCTTATACGGTGAGCAGATTCCATAGAAAAATAATGAAAATTACGGATTTATTGAACATTTCTTTATGCCACTGGAAATTCTCCATTTACACTACTACTGCATTGTCAGGTCGGCAGAAAAAAAGGGAGACCTTTAAAGTCCTTCATATCTTGGCAAATACGGTACATAGAACCATGAAATTTTAGTATGTTAGTACTAGGTAATTTTATGGTTTGTACGGCATCTTTTAACATTTTAGCTGAGAAATTGGATTTATGGCGAATATTCCAGGAAAATCTTGCTAATCATACACTAGGTTCAAGTTGATAATTAAAGTGATTTTAATTAACGTAAGCCAACTGCAGGAGGTTTGGACAAGCTTCCCAAGAAAATCGATAAAACAGGAGATATCAAAAGAATACCAGGTAGTGGTATTAAATTTGGCCACCAAACAGTCCTGATTTAAATCCTGTCGATTACGGCCTTTGGGAAAAATTGTCACAGAAAATTTATCGGGTCAAAGTAAGAAATGTCGCTCATTTACGACAGCTTCTTCTGGAAAATGGGATGAGCTACCATGAGAACAAATCAATAAAGCCATAGATGAGTTTCGTCCAAGACTGAAAAAGGTTGTAGAAGTTCGTGGTAAACATATCGAGCAGTTTTTTTAACATCAAGGTAGCACCACATGCGAGTACTTTGTGATTTTTTATCTGCATATACAATGCAGTAGTAGAGTAAATGGAGAATTTCCAGTGGCGTAAAGAAATGTTCAATAAATCCATAATTTTCATTAGTTTTCTTTGAAATCCGCTCACCGTATAGGAAATTTACTTAGTTGTGGGGTGTGAAAAAAATATAGAAATCTGACCATAACTTTGGATTTTACAGCCAAAGATCGAGGTCTCCCTTTTTTTTTTTTTTTTGACCACCCGATATATACAGTATACATATAAACTTAACAGCGGTTAAAATTCCCAAATAGGAAATTTTTAATTTTATATAATGTTAAAGACAGGTGATCTAACCTGTGTGCGTCACTTTGTGACGCGGTGTGATCGAGTAGTTTCGTCTCAGTAATGTCTCAAACGTAACTAATGTTTTTCTTATTTTAGACTGACATAGGGACAATTGGGAAAGCCATCCATTTCATTCTTTTAGTAAAATTAACTAAAATAGAGAATGGTATCTATTTCAGAACATTTTCATAGTAATTTTTGGCATTGTCGGATTCATCACGGGGTCTTTCTCAAGCATAAAGGCGATTATAGAATTCTTCCAAACTGGTGACCATACAATAGAAACAAAGTGTTATTAATTGATGTTTAATTTATATATTTAAACTTCAGAATTAAAATTATATGTGATATAATTTGTATATGATATACATATATTTATACGAACGATGATGTTTCTTATATACTGTTTGATTACTGTCTGTCTGTTTCTTTTAAAACATAGCATTACTTTTAATTGCAAATATATAATATGTATATAATGGAAATTATTTCACGAAAATAACACGTGAATAATATGTATGATAAAAAAAACCACGAAGGAAAAGGAAAACCATTCCGTGTTTTCCTTTTCATTCGTGGTTATTTTCATCATATACAGTGGGTTTTGCTTCCTCCCGAATTGTTCTTCCTGACGAAAGTCACTCCACCTTAAACCTACAGTTTAACGTGGAATCCGAACCATCCCCCACCAGCAGCCCAGCAGCAACCAATTTTTTTTTTTATTGTGTGGAAGGATGAAGAGCTGGGTTTTGCTGCGCGCCGCCTGCCGTCACCGGGTCTCGATCCCGGGCCGATGGATTCGTAGTCAGCGACGCTAATCACTAGACCACCGAGGTGTGTACATACACACACACACACACAGTTACACACCTTTGGTTAGATTCCCCCCGAATTGTTCATTCCACCTTAGACCTACAGTTTAACGTGGAATCCGAACCACGCCCCACCAGCAGCCCAGCGTCTTAACCACTAAGCTACCCAGGGTACCCATTTATCTACCAACCACTTTCTTTATTGTGTGGAAAGATGAAGAGCTGGGTTTTGCTGCACGCCGGCTACCGTCACCGGTTCTCGAACCCGGGGCCGATGGATTCATAGTTAACGACGCTAACCACTACACCACCAAGGCGCCTGGAACTCGAGATTATATATATATATATATATATATATATATATATATATATATATATATATATATATATATATATATATATATATACAGGGTGTCCCATAAGTCCGGCATCATAGGAAAAATAATAAAAAAAGGCAAAACAAAAGCTTTTATTTACAGAACGTGCTCAATATGTCCACCATTGTTTTCAATACACAAATTCAGACGTGATACCCAGTCAGCAAGCACACGGTGAATGATGTCAGGAGTAATGGTGTTACATGCCCCAATAATGCGCTGCCGCAAATGTTCAACACTCCTAATTTTCTCTGCGTATACCAGCGCTTTCAAGTGGCCCCAGAGATAAAAATCTAGTGGCGTGAGATCCGGGCTTCTAGCTGGCCATTCCACAGGCCCTCGACGTCCTATCCAATGACCAGGGAATTGTTGGTACAGGTATTCCCTTACTTGGATGCTGTAATGTGCAGGAGCGCCGTCTTGCTGGAACCATGTTGGGAAATTTCCTTCTTCGTTCAAGACACTGGGAAACGCTTCTTCTTTGAGCATACGTAGGTAGGTGCCTCCAGTGACATGTTCATCGAAAAAGAGGGGGGCCTATGATGCGATCCTTCCAAATGCCACACCATACCATCACCCGAGATGCACCTTGTTCCTTTCAAGAGGTATACCAGTGAGGGTTGTTTTGAGACCAGTAGCGGGTGTTCTGTCGATTTACCTCACCATTTCCATAAAAAACAGCCTTGTCACTGAACAGAATGGTGGACGGGAAAGTGGCATATCGAGCATATTGTTCCGTAGCCCATTCACAAAATTCCATCCGCCGGTCGGGATCATCTTCGTTTAATTTTTGTAGGATCTGAAGTTTATATGGATGCCATTTTGTGAGCCTGAAGAATGTGATGGATGCTACTTTTCAACACTCCTGTCTCGGCGGACAATCGCCGAAGAGACTTATTAGGACTTCTGTTAAAATGAGCCAGGATAGCAGTCGCTGTATCATCGTCAGTGGACCTCCTTGAAGGTCCACTGCGTGGTTTATCTTCTATGGATCCTGTTTCCTTAAACTTTGCAACAAGTCTGCTAACACAACTCTCTGTTATTGGCTCGCGGTCTAGATGCAGTCTGTTAAATTCAGCAGCGGCCTCTCTTTGACTCCGATTTCCTATGAGTAGAATTATCTGGATTCGTTCTTCCTTGCTCACAGACATTATGGCCTGTAGAAAGAGAAAAATATGAATTATGGTTTGTAGAAATAGAAAAATATGAATTTCTCCTTTGATGCCGGACTTATGGGACACTATATATATATATATATATATATATATATATATAATATATATATATATATATATAATATATATATTGCTTTTTTTGTGACGGTACGCACCGGCACCTTTTTTTCAGAGCGACGTTGACACACGTCGGCTCAAATAAATTAACGTTCCCATCTCGACTGACTCTTTTGGCTTGATCAAAAACAGTGACCTGAAAACATTAACACTCAATTGACATTCAGCAAGGTGAAAGTTTTGTCCAACGTTTTGTCGGACGAAAACTTGATGAAAATTTGGAATTTTCTACGAAACTCTAATTTTGGTGTTTTCATTTTTTTAATTCTTTAAAACTCAAAGTAATAATCGGTGTTATGTATTTTTGATTTTCCTTTTCAACTTTTTTATTAAAAATTCATCACAAATTCAATAGAGAAGGAGGAGGGGGCGCGGGAAGAGGGGAGCGGTGGGAGAGGAAGTTTACAATTTATCAAGATATGAATACCGGCACCTTTTTTTGACAGAAAAAGCACTGTGTATATATATATAGTTAAAAGTAATGCTCGTTGTTTTGAAAGATAACAGTATATCAGAAACATGATTCTTATCAAAGTAATATATTTAGGTTTTTATATGTGAATAAAGATTACTGTTAGTTTAATTACGTAGTTTTGCAATAAATCAAGAATGCTCAAAATATTTCTGCTGTCAGCTGTGCAAAAATGATTCTTTGCGTGTCTACGTGTCTTTATATACTATTTCTGAACAATCCTCTTGATTATTTTATAACTTAATTTTCTTAATTTAGATGTATAAGTTCCTAAATGTTCGCGTAATAGCCAATATAAATTTTTTCATGAGCGTAAAACCACGATGAAAAGTGGATTTATTCCTTTCACTCACGGTGGGACCCTCGGGAGGGGACATAAGAAATGCAACTTTTCTATAAATGCCTCTAGATGTTTAATATAGGTTTAGTTTTGTTGTTGGAGAAGGAACCCAAAATGTTCGTAATTTAAGTTAATAAAATATTTAGTTTTCAGTAACAGTTTATCTTAAATTTTTTGATTTAAAGAAAAGATATTCCCGAACGAAAGGATTATAAAAACGCAAGTTTTCGGGCTATACTGAGGTCGTCATCAGGTGCGACTGATGAAGACCTTAGTATATAGGCTGAAAATTTGGGCTATGATAATTCCATTTTTCATTGTGGTTTCACTCTTTTAGTCAAGTAAACCCAAATTTGTTCATATTTATGATTTTCACTGAATTGCAGCTAATATTCCATTATTATTATTATTGTATATATTTATAGATACTGTAAATACAATACCATTTTAAACTTTATGGATATATATTTCATTTTAGCGCTAGAATAAATGTTTTTATTCTTATATTTTTAGTGCACTGCTCCAATTTACATCGTTTATTCAGGTAAAATGTACACAACTTCATTTTCTTCCACAGAACAGCTTAAAACTACATATATCATTTCGTTCATTCATATTCGTCATTGGCTAGAAAATCAGCGCCCGTAGCTCAGTGGGTATTACCATTTCCCCGTAATCGAAGCGAAGACAGGTCGAGGATTCGACTCCCGATGGTGCCGGTTAATAATAATCCAGGAGTTCGAGGAATGGGTTGCTTTAGTCAGACCTGAGCGCTGTGCAGGTTTTCACTCTTGATCGATTATTATTGCCAAGAAACAAGACTTTCAAAATCCGGACAAAGAGCTGGATAATTATCAGTGCCTAATTTTTTCTGAGTATGTACATTGTACACGTGCAGTGATGAAACACTTTTATCGAACTAAGTATGCTATAATCATGCGAAACAACAAGTATTTTAAATGACTTTTACAACGTATTTACGATGAAGGTTGTTTTGGTGGTGGTTGTGCCGATGGAACAGCGGATATTGTCAAGTGGAAATCGCGAAAGTATCTGAAGGTGTCTCTGTCGCTACATATACATTAGTTAAAGCGTAAACCATAGTCCTGATTAAGAGAGCAAAGAGCAAAAACTGACTAGGAAAAATAAATAAGAAGCGAGATTGTTTATTTACTTTGTTTGAAAAAAGTGCACTTTTTGTTTTTTATTTTGAAACTGATGTGCCTTCCTTTCAAACTACTGATAACTCACCAGGGTGAGAGACTTCACCGGTTGGGAACTGATTCAACACATAGTGTATCAACTTTAAAGAAAAATGAGTTGCTTTGATTTAAATGGAAAAAAAAATACTTAATGTCCTTAAAAAAGACGTAATGCAAATAATTCATGGAAGAAAGCAGCTTCCAGGTCTGAATGCAATTTAGTAACCATTGACGTTTGGGTAAGGCGTTGTACAGTTTTTCAGTCACTCTATATGCTTAAATATGTAAGACAGCGGTTAGATGCAATTACACATGCCCGTTTTATAATTTCAGTAAGCACAAATATTGGCCTAAAGTCGAGTTTATACGATTTAAGAGGGTTGCGGAAGTTTAATTCACGCACTAGTAACATTTATATTATTCAGTTTGTGCGAACGCCAACACTATAGGGTTTTACTAGTTTTAAAAGTAGTATGATTCACTAATTTGGCTATAAGTAGGCATTTAACGTACCTCACTAATAATCTGTGAAAATGGTATACAAGTACAAAAAAAACATATTTATTGCGGATCATTTACCTTTACCTATTGACACCGCTTCATGTACATTCACGTCACGAGCTCCGAAGAATGCGATACACTTGTATTTGGTTACATAATGTGTTCAATAGATTTTCCAGGTCAGACAACGTGGGAATGGCCACCTTGATGAATAAGATATCAGCTGTAGTATAGAATTTCGTATTTCTCATTTAGGGTTGTGGGTGCGGTTACCACAGAAACCAGCCATTTCTGCAAATTGCTCAAGGGTACCAACTCGGTACCCTCGAGTTTCTGATTCTACATGGTCTGAAGATACAAAATCAAGAAAAACCCATTGTGGGACCTTCAGTACAAGGTCAAACAAAAAATCCCACCTTGGCTGCCGGACTATTTCCATTGCTTCCCACAATATAAATCCTGTTGTAGAGCATGGAGGAAGTGGGAAGATTTTCTCTGCTGTGCTCCAAGTTTTTTTTTACAAATTATTGAAGGATTATAGTACTAATTTTGTAGATTTTACTTTATTGGGATTATTATTGAAGTACTGTATATTAAATTTTCGTTTCGCGACCTTCTGCTTTCCATAGCACGTCATATCATCGGATCGCCATTTTTAATTTCATTTTTATAGCGAAGTGATCATGGATTGTACCGGCTGTAATTTTTCAACTAGATCTTTCGCAATCCCGAAACAGATAAGGAATTGGGTATGTAAAATTTATGAAAGGAGTTAGGTTAAGTTTTTCCATCGGTACATCGCGAGAAATGCCGTAAGCTTTATTTTGATATACGAGTGAAAAAACATTAAAAAATTCGTCATCAAGAGCAGGAGGTCACGAAACGAAAAATTACCTGCATATTTCTAAGAGTATTTGATGTAATTTATTCAAATCTGATATTCATCATTTGGTGTGTAAATGAGCCGTAACCCATTTTATTCGAAGTTGAAAATCATGATGTTTCGGCTCAATTGCGCAACAAATAAATATAAGATTTGAGTAAATTACATCAAATACTACTATAAAAAAGCATTTTGGTAATCCTAATTCCTAACCAAATCCTCGAAAGACATCGAACAATCGTCACACTCCATAATTCAAAACTGAATAAGTCCCGTAGCCACAGTTGAAATACATGATGTCGCATGATTCGTCGAGCATATGAATAAATAGCAACGAGATATTATATTTCATAATAACTTGCTTATATCGTATTTGCACAAACAACGGTACTTTTGAAAAAAGTATTATGTTGTTATGTAGATTATGGCCATATAATTATTTTTTCGAAATTCAGGTGATGACATCAATAAATCTTAAGGAACTGTCATCACCTGCAATAACTTGCTTATAACGTATTTGCACAAAACGTACTCTTGTTAAAAATGTTATATTGGTACGTAGACTACGGCCATATAGTTATTTTTTCAAAATTCAGGTGATGACATCTTTAGATTATCCGAATTATTAGCTTCTACAATCATTTAATAATTAGTAAAAAAAAAACCTTTAACCTAACCTAACCTAATAACAGCATAACAACGTATTTGCACAAAAAACAGTACTCTTGAAAAAATGTTGTATTGTTATGTAGATTACGATCACAGTTGTTTTCGAAATTCAGGTGATGACATCAAAGATTAATTGACATCTTAAGATTATCCTTAAGTTTTAAGTATAATTTAACTTAGTATTTAGAGAGATCTATTAGACTCATTAGTTCATTCCATGAAGTAAGCTAGTCAGACGTCCCGATTTCGGCGGGACTGACATGCTTTTGAGCTATTACGTTCCGCTGTCCCCTAGAAACGGTGCTGGTTAAGTGTGCGGTCTACCTAGCTTTTAGTTAGCCTTATAAGGCTAACTAACGAAAATATCACGACAACCTAACCAATCGTTAGGTCAACTGTACGCCCTTGACGATTGGTTAGGTTAAGTCGTGATAGTTTCATTAGTTAGCCTTATAAGGCTAACTAAAAGCTAGGTAGACCGCACACTTAACCAGCACCCTAGAAACTTTAGGCGCTTTGGGAGATGTGACCTTAAATGTCCCGCTTTATCAAAATTACAACCTGTAAGCAATATGACTTTAAGGAACTTTGCTGCCGTAAAGCAAATACATGTGAAAAGTACGATAATTAAAAGGTAAGCAGGTTATTTTTGTGCATTCAGTAAATACAATTTAATGTTAACTTATTTTATACTAGTAGGCTATTGGATGTAAGCGAGCCCAATATTTTATTAATTACACACGCCTGCGAATGAGAACTTTGTAAGAGTTGTTTTCCACTAATACCGGTAACTGATTTTATATAATTCAACTACACTGATTTCGAATAAGGTGTCCATTTTTTTCTAGCACTTAAGGATTTTCTGCAAACCGGAAGGGAAAAACAACAACATAAATAAATATTATTTATTTCATTTTACATTAGGTACCTATTTCGCTTTGTTATACTAATTACAAATGCAAACAACTTTAAAAAGAAAGAAGACTATTAACATCAATTACATATTCATCTTTATTTGTCCCGAGTTTTCTTGTGAGATCTATGCCTTTTAGTCTCGAATGTACGCGCTGTTCCTTTTCTTTTATATAATAATTCTGGAGTATCCCGTTTCAACATCCAGCAGTAATCAGCCATCATGCTGATGTCTCACCTTCCCTGATATCTCTTCGCCATTTCTTTGATGTCTTGGTGAAACCAAGCATTGATAAACATTTATAGGCAATAGTTTAATCAAAATTTAATGAAAATTACTTACATATGTAATGTGAAATATGACATGGTAATTATGCAGCTAAGGGACGTCGCCGAGTTCGGTGATAATTTTTGGTTTTTACTGCATGTTTTTATATGTTTTGTGTAGTAGATATTGTCAATAGTTGTGGAATTATGAAAAAACACCAGTTTTAAGGTGTTTTGGATAGACAAGTACCACTGCACAAAGCACGAATAAGTAGCAGAAAAAACCAAGAATTATCACCAAATAATGCAGAAAAAAACAATTATCACCAATTAAATAACTAAGGTTAATTGGATGCCCGGTTAGGTTAACTGTACGCCCTTGACGATTGGTTTGGTTAAGTCGTGATATTTTCGTTAAAACTAACGAAATATCATGACTTAACCTAACCAATCGTCAAGGGCGTACAGTTGACCTAGCCGGGCATTCAATTGATCTAACCTGGCATTCAATTGACGTAACCGGGCATTCAATTGATCGGGGGCAACTCACAAGTAGATAGATCACAGCACTGCATTATCATATGCTCCCACTACAACAATAATTTTAAAAAATAATAATGAACTTCGATATAATGAAGATTGCAAGTTTCGTACACCATGTTGGAATCTAGAGTGCGAAATGGCACGATTTTAAATCTAGGATAGAGCCAGGTTTAAATTTGATTGGCTGGATGACGTTACGAGAGCGCGTGTCGTTTGGTGATTGGTTGACGTCCGCCATATTGATCATAGTGGCAAATTCGAATTTTTCTAATATAATTTCCTTAAACTTCACCATAAAATGATATTTCCCCAGTATATAATTAATTGTAGTGTGATGTACATATATTTCTAAAGTCGAAAAGGGTAGTGTATGTTTATAAAGCCGCTACGCCCCTTAGCTGCATAATAGTCTATGACATTTTGTGAAAAATCTGTACGTGATGGCGAAAAATTATTAATATTTTCGGAATCAGCTTGCAAAAATTACTATACAAGTGATAAAATATTTCGGACACCAAAACCATCGCAGGGCTGTGTTATTCAAGGGATGCCCCGTTTGTAACTCCAGAAAATCTGGTCCCCTTACCATAAAGCTTTTAACTCCGTTAAAGAACAGTATTTAAGATGATTTTAGACTGTGATTATAAGGTTTGACCATTTATGAGAAGGAAGTTAGGGAAGGGGATAATGCTGTGTAGCATGTGAGAGTTGTGATGATTGGTATCATTCAGCCTGCATTACAATTACAGATCGAGTGTACAGGGGTGTGAAATCACCAATTGACACCAAATATTTTGTGGTTTTGCAGTACAGTATTGTAATAGCTTGGGGTTAGTGACCCCGCTAAGTTACTAGGTTTCTAAACAACAAACAAAGGCACTTATCGGTGCGTTGGATTTGATATTCTTTAGGGTCTACCATGGATTTCCTGCGTCCCACAAAGCAGTCTACCTAAACAATCTAACTTTACTAATTTAGAAGCTATAGACATTACCCCTAACTATTATTATTTACTGATAACTTTCTACCCCATTTGTCACCTTAGAAACATCACCAAATTAAACTTAGCACCAACGATTTAGTCAGATATGAATAACCATGCTCTAGTCTAGCCAAAATCCAACGAACAGCCCCGTTGCTCTGTTTATCCCTTCGTGTTGCCATTCAGCTTTCTTTTAGTGATTTTTCCCTTTAGTGACTTTAGACTATATATATATATATATATCCCCGCAAGGGGGTTCTAAGCTCGTGCTCTTGAGTGCTGTTTGTGCTCGTTTGTACGTGCTTGTTCCTGGAGGTTTCACGTGCGCCCTCCCGGCCCTAGCACCCAAGGATGATGGGGCTCGACCCTGCAGTCCTTGTCATCCTTGGTCTTTTTCCACTTCGACTGTCCCCTCCACCCTTTCTTTTTCCTCTGTCTTTCCTCTCACTTTTTCTTTGTTTTTCCACCGAGATATGCCCTTTTAAATAGAGGCGAATCGGTTCTTCCCGAACTTAAAAAAAAAATATATATATATATATATATTATATATATATATATATATACGTCACCTCAAGCATATAAGTGTTTAGATGAGGTTAGGGACATGCTTAAGGCAAGTTTAAGAAAGCTGTTGGCTCAGAGTCTAGTGAGCCTAAGTTAGATGGCCCTATGATTGATATGCTTGAAGGTGTGCAACGTAGGGCAACCAAGCTTATCTGGTAAATTTTTACAAGTGTACATTACAGGCTTTGTAAATCAAAACTGTTTTTCTGATGGTTTTTGATGCGGTTTGAACGAAGGTTAATTTCGTTCAAACATCATTAAAAACAATCGGAAAAACAGTTTTAATATATAACCTAACCTAACCTAAAATTCCAAAATTCCTCAAAAGCCTGTAATGTACTCTTGTAAAAAATACTGCTTATCCTTAACCTGAGAAGATTGGAATACAGGAATACCTCAAAATTCGTGTTTCGAATTTCGTCATTTCGCAGATTCGTCGTCAATCTTTTACTACCCATAGTTTCGCAATCCGTCATCCATATTTGCAGATTCGTCGTTTTTTTTTTAAAAATGTGAAAAAAAACGATCGAAATTGACGAAATTCAACTGTTTACCAACGC
The DNA here is from genome assembly GCA_023014485.1 of Bathynomus jamesi. Classification (NCBI taxonomy): domain Eukaryota; kingdom Metazoa; phylum Arthropoda; class Malacostraca; order Isopoda; family Cirolanidae; genus Bathynomus; species Bathynomus jamesi. The sequence goes on along the minus strand of JAJOZX010008342.1, from coordinate 159,626 downwards.
AATATTATATTATTATATTTTGTCGAAAAACGAGTAGAATTTGATTAATTAATCTGTTTAATAACATAATACAGTAAAATGTTTTCTCATTGAAACATATTATAATCTACCTCGAATTTCGTCGTTTCGTATTTTCGTGTTATTCCAGAACGAATTAACAACGAATTTCGAGGTATTCCTATACAGGGAAAGATTAAGGAACTAGATATATTTAGTTTTGAGAGACATTGTATGAAGGGAGATAGGTTAAGATTCGGTAGAACACATCCACCAAACTTGATATTTATATTTACACAGCGAGATAGAGCAAAAAAACATAAGAATACTTTATTCTTTACTAATTTTGGTGGAACTTCCTATTTATCAAGATATTTACTTTTGAAATTATTAAATTTTAGCGCCATTGTCAAACCATCTCGTCTTGTGTGTATGTAGTCATGTTATTATCATTAGCCAATCAGCGGCTGCCCCATTATCACGTGACATCCCCACGCATGTCTGGCGGTGAAATTTGAATTCAGCAGTTGCTTAGAATGGCTATGTCTGGTGAATGTTTCAAGTCTGAGTGGGACGTTATTAAACAAGTTTTGAGGGATGACAGCGCTGCTGTTGCTATATTTCGAGCTCATGGCATGCTCAAGACCTCTCTTACGTGTCCTCAGTGTGGTAATGAACTTAATATAAGTGAACTGATAATATTTCCAACTAGGCCTAGGTTATGTGAGGTCAACTGTATGCCCTTGACAATTGGTTAAGTTGTGTTATTTTTGTTGTGAATATTACTGACGAAAATAGGTTTTTCGGTAATTATTCATTTTTACACCCAGTCTGTTTTTATGATGAGAACAAACTTTTCTGGTCAATTTTGAGGTGTTTTGCATGAATCTGCCATCCATTTCCTGTGCAAACTGCAAATGCATAGTTTTCGAGATATTATCATCTCGAAAACTACGCATTGGCACAGGAAATGGATGGCAGTTTCGTACAAAACACCTCAAAATTAGCCAGAAAAGTTTGCTCTCATCATTTTCATTTAAACTAACGAAAATATCACGATTTCACCTAACCAATCATCAAGGGCGTACAGTTGACCTAACCGGGCGTACAGTTGACCTAACTGGGAGTACAGTTGACCTAACGGCGTACAGTTCAACAGAAGCTAAGGCTAACAAAGACCCTAAGATCCACTCTAAGGTTAGCCCGAGAGAAAGGAAAGAGTAGGGGGTTAAGAGAAGAGAATAAGGGGTTAAGTAAGTAGCAACACCTATCACTCGTGGGTTAACATTCATTCAGAAAAAGAGAAAAAAGACTCACCATCATCATCCGCCGGTCACTGCCGACAAGTCAGAAAAATAGTCGGAGAAAATAGGAAAGATTGCAGAACGGTCCTCCACTCCATTGGGAGGTAGAGCCCACTCTGCCGGAAAAAGATGAAAAGAAGTAAAATAAGAACGCTTACAAACCATGCAATACATTCTTAACTCAAGAGCAACACATTCTTAACTCAAAGCAACACATTCTTCCAACTGTTGCAGACCGATCCTCCACTCCATAGGGAGGTAGAGGATGCAGCCCACTAGGATGGAAAGGCGTGAAAAATGAAAAGAAGTAAAATAAGAACGCATTACAACACATTCTTAACTCAAACACTATCATACCATGCAAACTACAGACATGCAATAAAGAGAGAAGAAAAATAAGTATAAAGAATAACAAAAAGTGGGTTAATTTACTCAACAAGCTACAACTAAGTTCGTGTCTTTTTTTTTTTTTTTTTTGCTGACGTCACAAGCTGGCATTAGACGTCAACAGACTCATCCCCGATTACTACCCTAGAGCTCCTGTTGCCAATTGTTTTTTTGTTTTAACGTTAATATTTTTAAAATGTCTCTCTAGACGGTTTTTAAACACATTAACGCTGGTAGAGTTCACGACGGGCGCGGGAAGATTATTCCATTTATCAATTACTTTAAACGTAAAGAAGTTTTTAGCGATATTAGTAATGAAACGTCTGCCACGCAACTTAAATCCGTTATTACGAGTATTGCTATTATCGAAAGTGAACAGTTTGTCAAAATTTACGTTATCGATGTTATTAACGATTTTGAAAACTTCAATAAGCTCCCCCCTTAATCTCCTAGTTTCGAGTGAAGCAAGTCTAACTCTTTAATCCTATCTTCATAAGGCTTGTTGCGCAATGAGGGAATTAGTTTCGTGGCACGACGCTGAACCCTTTCTAACCTATCAATATCCTCACGCAAATACGGGCACCAAAACTGAACGGCATATTCTAAATGAGGCCTGACTATGGACTTGTAAAGGGGCAATATAATATCCTTCGATTTAAATTCGAAATTACGCGCTATGAAGCCTAACATCCTATTAGCTTTTGCGCAAGACTCCAGGCACTGATTCCTAACTTTTAAATCCTTAGATACGCGTACGCCTAAATCTACTTCCTCGTCAACGCTTGCTAACACTCTCTCATCCATCGTGTACGTGTAATTATTGTTACGAGAACCTATATGCAAAACTTTACATTTGTCTACGTTAAATTGCATCTGCCACTTATCCGTCCACTCCATAATCCTATTTACATCGTCTTGGAGCCTATTTCTATCATTCTCGTTAACAACCTTACCGCCTATTTTAGTATCGTTCGCGAATTTTGACACGTTACTAGTCAATCCTACATCTATGTCGTTAATGTAAATTACGAATAGCAATGGGCCTAACACTGAACCCTGTGGGACACCGCTACCTACATCCAACCACCCCAATTCATTACCATTAACAACGACCCTCTGTCTGCTAGCACGAAGCCATTCCTCTAACCAGTTAGCTACCTGACCGCGTATACCGTGCGCTTTAACCTTCGCAATTAATCTTCTATGCGGAACTGTATCGAACGCCTTTTTAAAATGTAAATAAATAACGTCAGCCGCTCTATGCCTATCGTATTCGCGCACTATTTCGTTATAAAATACTAACAAATTAGTTGAACAAGATTTATGGCGTCGAAACCCATGCTGACTACTATTAATCAAATCTCTACTTTCTAAGTGATCGATGATACGATCCCTAACGACGGATTCCAATCGTTTACCGACAATTGACGTTAAGCTAATGGGCCTATAATTGCTAGCTACTGTGCGGTCGCCTTTTTTAAAAATGGGCGTGACGTTAGCTAATTTGAAGTCTTCAGGAATAATCCCCGTTTCGAGTGACTGATTAAAAATCTTCGTTAAGGGGCCTACAATAACGTCTTTCAAATCTTTCAAATGTCTGGGATAAAAAGCGTCAGGGCCTGGAGCCTTGCTAACTTTTAGCCTATCGATATAATGCGCAATCACACCCTCGTAAACAGTTATTCATCCAAAATAGTCTCTCAACTAAATGGAACGATATCGTCCACGTCGGGGATATTATTTACGTCTTCTACGGTAAAAACTGTTGCAAAAAAAGTTATTGAAAATATCCGCCATCGCCTGAGCGTCAGAAGCCAAAGCGCCGTTAACATCTACTGGAGGGCCTATGTTATCTTTTATCGGCTTACAATTATTGACTTATTCAAAAAACTTTTATGGATTATGTTTACTATCCGCAGCTATAAGTATCTCAAAATTACGCTTAGCATTCCCAACTGATCTTTTAACCTGACGTCGAAGCTCGATATATCTATTAAAGTTAGCTGCCGTGCCATTGCGCTTATTGAGAGATTACAGTAATTCAGCCTTTATTACACAAAAAACTTCACAACATAATTCTGAAACAGAAAAATATAACATTAGATACAGTAGCGGATACAAATAATCAGTGGTGGGCACCGTTAACCAAAAAGTTAACTTCGTTAACCGCTAATCCGTTAACCAAAAAGTTAACTTCGTTAACCGTTAATCCGTCAATTCGTTAAACATGTAACGGAAGTTACCGATAAACCGTTAACGTTAACTTTTATTATAAAAAAAATGAAAAACACAATATATATATATAATTTAATTTTCCCTCTTCTTCTCGTTCTCCATTTTGTCCATGAGATGCATGTTGCCCTTCATGAAAATTAGCATATCAAAGTTTTCATCAGACAGGGATGATCTCTTGGCCCTCAGGATGTCCTTGCCCATAGAGAACAAACGCTCCACTGCAGCACTGGAGGGGATGGCTGTGTTGAACTTGATGAACAAGTCCACCAACACTTGCTCACCCAAGAAGGCAGCATCTGTCAGCAAGTCCTTGGAGTTGGTCTCCAGCCAGGTCTTGACCAAGTTCTGGGCTTGTCCTTGAGTGACCTGTGGCTTCTGCTGCTCTCTTTTGTCATCAAAGTGACATGAGAATTGAAATCTTACCTGATCAGTTTTATGGTTCTTGAAATGTATCAAGGAGACTACTAATAAGGTACTCACAGACATATTATAAATATACATGACTTACTTGACAACGATTATTTTTAAATATTCACTAGCACAAACATGTTGCGCAAGAGACAGACTGCAAATGAAACGAATGTAGTTATTTGTTGTAATTGTTACTATATATTATTGAAAGTGCCTTAAAATGCTCGTGATATTTCTTGAAAGAAGTTGAAACATTCAACTCAAATGGCAAATCTTTCCGCCTGATTTTACAGTCGACCATGTTTTGCTCAAACCAATGCCATAAATAACTACCATATTTGGTAAGACACAAATTGTGGCGACGGAAACAAATATATCGCCTGATTTTGCACTGCGGAAATGGAAATTCGTTCATCACTATTAACAGTGGCGGATTAATTGCGCACCTGCTCAGCACTGAAAATAATAGAAACTTTTAAACGTTTATTTATGAATTTTTGGGTTAACGGACTTGAGTTAACGGAAGTTAAATGTAACGGAATTAATTAGTCCGATAATGATTTTCAAAGTTAACTTAAAAGTTAAATCGTTAACGAAAAAGTTAACTTCGTTAATTAACGATTAACGGATTAACGGTTTGTGCCCAGCTTTGCAAATAATAATACACCTTTAAACAGATAACATCAGATACTCTATACCGAAATCACCACATTCTCCCACACATGGAAAAGTAACTTTATAGAATAATAGTAAATGCTAAATGTAATTATAAATTCAGGCGATTTGGTTGGCGCCTCACACGTCGAGACCTGCGCAGTGCAATCAGTTCTGGTACGGGAACGTGATCGGTCTGTTCACCGGCGCGCAAGCAGTCTTGGACGGAGTCTTCAATAACGATAGGTTCCTCAGGACAGTCCGTAGGCTCGTTACTACTGTGGCTGCGGTTGGTCTTGAGAGTCTGGATGAGGCGTGACAGAGTGTTCAGAGCGTGTAGATTTAGACGATGAAATGCCGCGTGGTGCTAGGTCTCTCACTGACACAGTACTTTCTTTACCGTTAGCCAGGCGTATATGGGCATAATGAGGATTTGCTTCAAGAAATTCCGCTTCCACGACCAGAGGATCGTGTTTAGAACTACCCACATGTTGCTTAAGGAAAACCTTGCTGCCAGGAAGGTATAGTACAACCTGTAGAACAGTGATGCACAAACCCTGGCCCGCGGGCCAAATGTGGCCCCCACGGGTCTTTTCAATTCACATTTTTCACATGAAAAGGGTAGCTACCCAAAGAAAAATCTGAAATATTACCCCTGGTTATAAAAATGCATATTTATAAAAAATAGAATATCTATATATCTGGCCCCTACATATAAAACAGATGGTTGGTTTGGCCCTCACATCAAAAACGTTTGTGCACCACTGCTGTAGAAGAACGCCTAGCATAGGTAAACCGACGCTCATGAGGTGTACAATTAGTAGATGTACACAACAATGATCGCACCGAGTGGAGAGCATCAGTAAGAACGAGTTCCCAGCTGTTAACAGGCAAATTGCGAGATTTTAAAGCCAATATTATCGTTTTCCATATTACGCCATTATATCTCTCACATTGTCCGTTACCCTGTGGGTTGTAGGGAGTTGTTCTGCTAGTGGCAATGCCACGAGAGTGTAGAAAGTTCTTTAGCTCTTGAGACATAAATGCAGTACCCCTGTCCGAATGTACGTAAGCAGGCATACCGAACAATGCAAATATTTGATAGAGACAACGAATTACAGTTTAAGAGGAGACATCCTTGCAAGCAAAAGCGAACGGGTAACGGGAATATTCATCAATAACAGTAAGTAAATACTTGTTAGGAGAAACTGACGGTACAGGACCCTTAAAATCCATTGAAAGCCGCTCGAACGGTTGAGTAGCCTTTATTATAGGCGTTAAGTTAGGCTTGTGAAATCTCGGTTTGCACTCGGAACAGACCGGGCAGACTGCAGTGGTACGCCGCACTTCTTCAACAGAAAATGGAAGGTTACGCGATCGGACAAAATGATACATCCTAGTGACACCGGGATGACACAGGTCGTTATGAAGTTTAGTTAGTACATTAGAGTCCACAGCAGAGCAAAACACGCGTGAGAGTGCATCAGCCGCTACATTATCACTCCAGGACGATACTGGATGTCAAAATCAAAGCATGCCAATTCCAATCTCCAACGTAGAATTTTATCATTTTTTATCTTACTGTTGTGTTTTTGATCCAGCATGAACGAAACAGATTTTTGGTCAGTGATTAGAGTAAAGTGTCTGCCAGTTAAATAATGTTTCCATTTACGGAGTGCCTCTTATTTATCATCATCACTTATAGGAATTTGATGATACGCGCTAGTTAGGTCAATAGTAGGCCTACTGTAATAGCGATACTGAGAAATTTTACCGACGAGGTTGTCCACTCGAGGTAGAGGGTAAGCGTCAAGGTATGTGTATTTGTTAATTGTCTGGGAATAGTCTCTTACCATTCTCTTCTTACGAGTTTCTCCACTCACAACAAACGCTTGTGCTCGCCATGGAGAAGTGCTAGGTTGAATAATGCCTTCTCTCAGTAGGCGGTCGGTCTCAGCCGCAATGAACTTCTCATCGTCGGGGGAACATCTAGATTTCATTACAATAGGAGTGCAATCTTCAGATAGATGCTGAATAGCGACGGAGAGCTTGTTTTTACAGAAGCCAGCCTACAGATGTTGAGGGATGGTTTACTTCCTCCAAATTTAACGTTGACGTCTTCATGTAAGGACAGGAAGTCATGACCAAGGACAACGTCAGCACACAGATTCTCCATTAGGAGGAGGTTCGATTCAGGATACTCCAATTCCCTCACTATTAGGATTGCCTTACAGAATTCCTTAATTGCGGAACTGAATGAGGTAGACGCCATATGTACACTGCTGGAACACGGATACTGTTTTAAGTTCAATTTATGCGCCGTTTCTTGAGATATAAAACTCTGTGAACTACCTGTATCGACTAAAGCATTTAACAAATGTCCGTCGACCGTGATATATACTCGATTTAGATAAACACGATGGAGTACCCGCTGATATAGACGCCAGAACTGGACTATCCATTGTAGCCAAAGCACTGACAGCCGCAGAACGGCACACCTTCATGAAATGACCCTTCTTCTGGCATCTATTACACACTGCATCACAGGCAGGACACCTACTGCGTGGATGGCGACGGTTCCCGCAAAAGTAGCACTTCTGATCAGCTTCAACGGTTGTGGCTATAACTGAAGTATCACTAGTATTAACTGATGAGTCATGGTCCTGCATATCAGGGTTACCCTTTGATTGAATAGAGGTCGAGGCTGCAAGTTGAGAAGGCAGTTCAGAATAACAATCAGCATTGCGCTGGGCTAATTCTAATGCTCGAGCTTGGTCGATAGCAGATGAGAAGTCCAGCTTCTTGTTTTCTAGAAGTTGTTGTCTGATTGAAGTTGACAAGAGACCGTTAATGAAAGCGTCGCGAGTATACTCTTCTTGATGTTGCTTGGCAGTTACAGCTGTAAAGTTACAATCAACAGTCAGTTTGTTCAGAGTTCGAACATAGTCGTCGATAGATTCGTTGGGTTGCTGACGCCTGCTGGCAAGGAGGTGCCGAGCAAAAACCTCATTATTTGGCTTAATATACTGTACGTAGCGTGTAGAAGTTCAATGGCTTCATCATAGGTCTGACACTGAGAAATGTACTCAAATACATTATGTGAAATATAATTGATGAGTATGTCTAACTTGCTAGGAGTAGTGCCAGTAGCAGATGCAGCGTCAGCAGAGGCAGTGCCAGTTACTGCAGTAGTAGTAGTGGTGATGGTCCCGATGAAGTTTGTGAAGGTTCGCAACCAGTGTTTCCACAGTTGGGCTCCATCCGGTGCGTTTGGACTGGCATCAAAATGTTCAGGGCGCAAAATCCGATCCATGCTTCAGATAATTTTTGTGTAATAAATTGTCAAAAGGCTCGATTGAGAGATTACAGTAATTCAGCCTTTATTACACAAAAAACTTCAACAACATAATTCCGAAACAGAACAATATAACATTAGATACAGTAGCGGATAAAAATAATAATACACCTTTAACAGATAACATCAGATACTCTATACCGAAATCACCACAAAGTCTGTACGCTCTATTACACTCGTTTATGAACTCGCCTATTTCCCTCGTCCACCATTTGGGCCTATCATGATTTCTAGCGCGCTTGGGCCTACGAGGAATAAACTCCTTTTCAATATTCATAAAACTTTCTTTAAACGCCTCCCAATGCAAATTTGTGTCATTACCCATAAATAAGTTATCCCAGTCCACTACTCTCATCCTATCCGCAAAACTATCAAAATTAGCCATACGAAAATCAGGGACTTCTATTACGTTACTATCCTTAGTGTTTTCTATCAATAACTTAAACCTAAGAATTTGATGATCACTACATCCTAAACTCTCGCCTACTTCTAAACCTTCGACTATATTTTCGGCGTTCGTCATCACCAAATCATTACACTCTATATCTATTTATAACTGACATGCAAATATATCAGATCCAAAGAATCCAGTCAGTTTCATTACGGTACCCATCAATACCAGTACCTTGCCAACCAAAAATAAGTCACGGTCCATATCAATTGCGGACCAAGTCACAATTTACAACCATATGCATTACAATATATATACTTAGGAGGAAAAGTGTAGGTGTGGCTGTAAAGACTGTACAGTAATGTAGAAATGTGTGCGCACCCATTTTGGGTCTCCCATTTAAAGGTGTTTGTGGGGCAAGTGAAGATCATGAGTTTTTCAATACTTCACAGTACTATTGGGGGCACCGCTCGGCAGAGGGATCTCTTTAAATGGGGTATGTAAGGACAGAGAGTATCCCCTAACCCAAGATGCTGCCTCCCTATATCCCACAACACTTGTGTTGAGCTGTGGGATCTATCACCTAAATGCACATAATATATATGAAATAAACTAGTACCATTCATGCAATAAAAATGGGCTTAAACACTATCACCAGATGTCCCTTGCAGACATCAAACTATCCAACCTTCTTTTGAAAGAATCAAGTGTATCTGAAGTCACCACTTCTTCTGTTAGACTGTTCCAAAACTTAATTACTCTGTAAAACTATGTTTTCTTAAATTTGTTCTACATCTTGGTTTAACCCTTTCAGCCTGAATTTTTTGTAGGGTTAAGTTATGAATGCGTGTATTTGAAACGTTAGCAATTGGCATCTTCAGTCCTTAAAGGGTTAAATAATTTCATACTATGACCTCTAGTCTGGTTATTGTGATCTTTAATGAAAAGAGAATCAAAATCTATCTTATCCAACCCTTTTATCATTTTATACACCTCTATCATATCACCCCTTAACCTCCTCCTTTTTAATAAGAACATGTTTAGATACGCCAGTCTTTCCTTATATATCAATTGTCTTAGAGATGGGATCATTCTTGTCGCTCGTTTCTGTACTTTTTCCAGTTTTTCAATATCTTGTATCAAATAGGGACTATTAAATTGAATACAGTATTCGAGGAGGGGTCTCACATATGAAATGTACAGTTGCTTTATAATATTGGGTGATTTGTATTCAATGTGTCTCTCCATGAGATTGAGTCTAGCATTTGTTTTATTTCTGATTTCCATACAGTGATTTGAGGGTTTAAGTTCATTAGTCACAGTGACACCCAAATCTTTCTCTTTATCATCATTTTTAATCCAAATTTCATTCATATTGTATTCAAATTCTGGATTTTTTGGCCCAATATGCATAACCTTGCACTTATCAACATTAAATCTTATCTCCCACTTATCTGCCCAGGCTGTTACTCTATCTAAATCTTTTTGTATTGTCATTGCTCCCGCCACTGACTTAACATTATGGCCTAATTTTGTATCATCAGCAAATTTTGAGGTTTTACATGATATTCCCTTCTCTAGATCATTTATATAGACAACAAAAAGCAGAGGTCCCAGCACAGACCCCTGTGGGACTCCGCTCAATACGGGTCTCCAAGTAGACTTATTTCCATTTAGATGAACTCTCTGTTTTCTGTTTCTCAGCCATTCTTCTGGTTCTAGGACAGTTCATACCAGGACAGCTCATACCAGGACAACTCATACCCAGACAACTCATACCCGGACAACTCATACCTAGGACAACTCATACCTAGGACAACTCATACATAGGACCAGAAAAAAAAATGAAAAATTAATGAAAACATTTATTTTGTAAAATTAAAAATTAAATTTAAACATTTAGAATTCATGCAAGTTATTAATGAAAACATTTTGAAATGAAAACATTTATTTTGTAAAATTAAAAATTAAATTTAAACATTTAAAATTCATGCAAGTTATATACAGTATATATATATATATTATATATATATATATATATATATATATATATATATATATATATATATATATATATGTATATATATGATACACACAGACCGTGCATGGAACAAGGAACTCTTCTGGGATAATTAAATCCACTATAGTCTGAATAAGTAATGGTAAATGACAAATACCATAGTTTTTCTTTTTCATGATGCAAGCCCGACGTGGGCAACGGGTCTCTCGCAAAGAGGTCCCATAGATATAGCTTCCCTCACCAGCTATCTGCAAAGCAGACAGGATCCAGCTTTGGGACATGGATCTAGGGTTTAAAGCAGCCTAGCCCCACTACATTTAGAACCTCAATATAAGTAAAAGACTCGTTGCATTCACGTCGGATTGAATAAATCAAAGAAAAAGGGGCAACGAGTCTTTTACTTATATTGAGGTTCTAAATGTAGTGGGGCTAGGCTGCTTTAAACCCTAGATCCATGTCCCAAAGCTGGATCCTGTCTGCTTTGCAGATAACTGGTGAGGGAAGCTATATTTATGGGACCTCTTTGCGAGAGACCCGTTGCCCACGTCGGGCTTGCATCATGAAAAAGAAAAACTATGGTATTTGTCATTTACCATTACTTATTCGGACTATAGTGGATTTAATTATCCCAGAAGAGTTCCTTGTTCCATGCACGGTCTGTGTGTATCATAAAAAACTCAGGGAACCATTGGGTTCATTGACTGCCCAGTTAGGTCAACTGTACGCCCTTGACGATTGGTTAGGTTTAGTCGTGATATTTTCGTTAAAACTAACGAAAACATCACGACTAAACCTAACCAATCGTCAAGGGCGTACAGTTGACCTAACCGTGCATTCAAATTTTATCTTATGTAAATAATGTTTCTCTATTTATTATATGTTTGCAATAAATAATAAATTTGTTGTTATTGTTTTCTTATCTTATTTTGGTTAATTTGCAGAGTTTAAACTTTCGGGGTGGATATAGATGAAAAGATCAACATTGGTGTGGTAATTGTTGAAGAGAGTATGAGTTGTCCTAGGTATGAGTTGTCCTAGGTATGAGTTGTCCTAGGTATGAGTTGTCCGGGTCTGAGTTGTCCGGGTCTGAGTTGTCCGGGTCTGAGTTGTCCGGGTATGTGTTGTCCTGGTATGAGCTGTCCGGTCACGCATTCTTCTATCCAGTCAGCTATATGACCTCTTATACCATGGGCTCTAACTTTTACCAACAATCTTGCATGAGGAACAGTATCAAATGCCTTTGCAAAATTTAAGTACACTATATCTACTGGCTCTTTATTGTCCAAATGCAATAGGACTCCATCATAAAATTCAATCAAGTTGGTTAGACAGGACCTTCCATTTCGAAAGCCATGCTGGCTATCATTTATAAGGTTGCACTCTTCAAGGAATCAGTAACTTTACCTCTAATGATACTTTCGAGTAATTTGCAAATAATGGAGGTGAGGCTGATGGGTCTGTAGTTTTTTGTCAAGTTTCTATTTCCTTTTTTAAAGATTGGAGCCACATTTGCTTTCTTCCACTCCTCTGGAATTTCAGTACATATCAATGATTTATTAAAAATAATTTCTAGTGCCTGTGCTATATTCTTTTTGGCAGCTTTTATGACTATTGGATGCATTTCATCTGGTCCTGGAGATTTTTCCATTTTTAATTTATCTATTGCCTTTAGGATATCTAGTTTTGTTATCCTTAATTCATTTATTTCTCTATCTTGTCTTGGTAGTATAAGATCAGGAATATTATTTAAATTTTCATTTGTGAATACTGATGAGAAGTATTTGTTTAGTTCTTCAGTTATTTCAAGATCATCATCTATAGTTTTATCATCTATATGGAGGGGGTCAATTTTCTTTTTCACTCTACTTTTCAAATTGAAGTGACTGAAAAATTTCTTAGGATTGTTTTATGAATTCTTGGCTAGGCTTTTTTCCAGGTCTCGTTTGCTATCTCTGATTGCTTTCTTGCAAATGTTTCTTTTACTTTTATATATTTCGGAGTCTGTGCCATTTTTAGTTCTTTTGGATTTATGAAATGCTTTTGTTTTTTCTCTGATTGCTTTTTTTACATTGCAGTTTATCCAAGGTTGTTTTTTATTTTTTCCAGTTCTGATTTTACACTGTGGGATATGTTTCCTTTGTATGTTCATTATTATACTTTTAAATTTTTCCCACATACTAGTTACTGTCTGTTCAGGCTGTAGAATATCTGTCCAATTTATTAGACACAGATCATTTACTAGTCCATTTATATTTCCTCTTTTAAAATCTGGGACTTCTACTTTATTTTCACTAGGTCTTGAATTACAAACAATATTAAACCGAAGGATACAATGATCACCTGAACCTCGTGTTTCTGGGTTAAACCGTTCTCAATTATACAGTCTAAGAATCTCTCATTACTTTCTGGTGTTTGTAATATTTCCCAGTCTATATGCCTATAATTGAAATCTCCAACAATAATAATATTGCTTGTCATTGTTTTATTTATTTCATCAATAAGTTATTTTCTACATACTTATTTTCTTCTCTACTTTTGGGGATTCCTCCAACTGAACATCCCTCAGGTGGTCTATAGATACCCCATATCCTGATTTTTCTGGCATTTTTATGCCCAATATCTATCCATACAGATTCAACTATTTCCTCTTTAACAGAGGTAACTTCAACTGGATTCAGATTTGTCTTGGCATAAATAAATACTCCGCCACCCTCTGAATATTTACGTATAATAAAAAAGTTCATAGCCATCAATTTCATAAGTAATGGTATCTCTTTCACTAAATGGACTATTTGGTATCGTACTAAATTTTGTCCAAGTTTCAGTGACAATCATAACATCAGGATTTTCAATACCTATGTATGCCTTGAATTCATTTATTTTATCTCGGATACTTCTTGCATTTACAGTATATAGAAAAATGACAAAGAACCCTTGGAATATTTTGCTTGTAATTTAGTTTGGTTCTTGTTCTGTGATGGTATATTATTTGCATCTCTTTTACTTTCTTTGTTGACCTTTTTCTTTTGAGTTTTAATTATATTTTTTATTAGTTTATTGTTATCAAGAGTATTGATATTTGTACTAATTTGGCCTATTCCTTTGGTTTTTAGTCAATTATATGATACAATCTTTGATAGTAAATCAGTCCCTTTACTATTAAGGTGAATTCCATCTCTGTTATAGAACTCCTTTTTTTTTGTAAAATTTATTCCACAGTTCGATATATGTAATTTCCATGCTCTGACATAGTGTCTTAAGCCTACTATTTATATATATTGCCTGTGAGTACCACTTATTATTCTCATGTATCCTGGGACTTATACCTGTGATAGCTAGTGCCTAGGTTTATATGAGTCGATTATTATTGCTAAAATTTTGTTTTATAGGCCTACTTTCTTCAGCTTGATCCTGGACCAGCGAGAAAGCATGAAACTGATTGGTTAGTTCTATAGCGACACTTTTCCTTGGCTCTTGAATTCTAGCTTTACAGGTTCTCCTAGGTTTAGTCCACTCATCATTTTCAGAAATTGTCTGAGGATATCTAGGCCTGGCTCACTATGAGGTATAGGGACATTTAAGTTTACTTGAACTGCTACTTCACTAGATTTAGGCTCAACTTTAGGCTTTGGCAAGGGCCTAAGATTAGCAATGAAATTCTCAACTTTTATGCTATAGTTATTGCAAAACCACATTAATTTTATATTCTGTGTAACTGCAATATCCAGGCCTTTATAGATATCATTGGGCAACTTAATACAACTGGCATGGTACCAGTCATCACATTTATCACAAGCTACTGCTCTATCCTTGTTTGTCACTTCTACTTTACAAATCTTACAATCACTGTCATGCACCATTTTCTAAAAATGGGATATCACTAGCATCTTAGGAAACCAGTGATCACACTTTCGTTAAGTTTGGTTATATTTGACTAAAAACTTACGGACTTGGAGATCCTATTAGGTCCTAACCTTAGGGTTGCTGACTCGATGTGGGCCTACCCAGTGATGGGCATCGATACATGAAAATCGCTAAAGCGATACCGATACATCGATACATGAAGAACGTCTTAGGCGATACCGATACGCCGATACTTTCTAGATGTCTTAAGCGATACCGATACCGATACATGCATCGCCGGTACATTTTTATAATTATTCATTTAATATGTAGGTATTAGATATTATTGTTTATACTAGTAATTTGTACGCACTGTAAGTAAAATCAACGACATTTTAATGGGTTTTATAGATGTAAATAAAAACAATTGCTTTATTTAATGAAAGTATGTTTTAATTTTGTAGGATACATGAATGACTGAAAATATTACACTAACAATTAAAAGTAATTACTATTACCCTTCAAAAATACCAGCTGGCTAAACATCTGGTCAGACAGTCTATTCCTTTTTGGAGAGTGAATGTGACCAGCCAAACTAAACAACCGTTCTACAGGAGCAGAGGATGGTAGTGGTGTGTTATACTTCAGGAAGACCCGTAGAATTCCTGGGTACTGCCTCAGAGATTGGAGAGAATGACTTCCGTCACCCAGATACTGTAAAACTTCCATCTCAGTGGAATCTTGGGTTGCAGAGACATTAGTGGAAGCAGACTCATAACAGAAGAAATCATCTGCACTTCCGTCAGATGCAGCATCACTTAGTTGTTGCTGGGGGGTCTGCTCGCTGAGGCTCTTAACAGCATTAATCAACATTTCTTGAACCCTCATTTTGACAATGTTAGTGTTATTTTATTTATTTGTCGGGTTCAAAATCCCAGCTGAGCCGTGAACGGCCAAATTCTAAAGGGCCAGTTCTACCTAAAGCCCAAGTTAAGCTAAATTAAAATTTACGGACTTGAGATCCTATTAGGTCCTACCTCAGGGTAACCTCAGGGTTGCTGACTCGATGCGGGCCTACCTTAGACCTTAGTTACATGAATTTAATGTAAACAAAAAGGGTACTATTTATGGTCTTCTTTCTCAACCTTGCAACAACAACGCAACCTGACTATTGCACGGTGCAACAATCTTGTATCTAAACAACCAAACTGAATTGCAAGAGAGCTCTCTACAAAACCACACCCTGTACGTACGACATCCCACAAACGAGTAGAAAAGACGCGCAGCGCCCCAAAATGATGCCACCAGCGTCCCAAACACTGATGCCACAAGAGCCCAAAAATGCTAGCTCTTATTAAGTGAATTTTTCACTAACCTTACAATTATGAGATGGATATATATACACCTTAACTTAATATATACAAGCAATGCTGCATCAATCAGCTTAGTCATCATATCGCCTTGGGACAACAATGGTTCTTCCTCTTCTAGATTTTCTAACACTCCCCACCGAAGAGGCATTGTTGTCATTACCTTCTGCAAGGTTAGCCAAGCCTTCTACATGAGGCTGTAACTCAAATGTTTCATCTTGACTATTTGTGTTTTTGCTGATTTCTAAAGCATAGAGTTTTTGTATAGGTCTCTTTAACTTTCCTCCTGAAGTCTTTACCAGTGCAGACCTAACTAAATTGTCTTTGCCAACAAACAACTCTTCAATTATGCCAAGCTTCCAGCATTGTCTTGGTCTTTCATCCCCAATCATTACCACTTCTCCCACCTTGATACAATTTGCATTGGAGCCCTTTACCTTGCCTGATGGGTAATAATTGAGTTCTGGCAAGTATTCCATCTGCCACCTCTTCCATAACTGATCTTGTAGCTCTTCAAGGTACCTGAACCGTCTGGTTAACTCTCCTTGAGTGCTCTGGATAGGCTGCAAGTCTTCTGGCACACTGGGTTTTGATGTTAATCGTTTACCACAAAGAAAATGATTTGGTGTCAATGGCTCTGCATCCTGCATACTGTTGTAAACAAAAGTGATAGGCCTACTGTTCACCATTGCTTCTACTTCACATAAAACAGTGCAGAATTCTTCTTTGCTCAAATGAGCATTAGCTAAAAGTTTCTTTAATGGACACTTTACACTTCTCACTAGCCTTTCCCAAAATCCTCCCCACCATGGTGCTCTCTCAACAATAAACTCCCACTGTACCCCTTGGTGTGAAAAGTAGGATTGGAATCCTTCCTCTTTTAGCAAAGACCAAATTTCTTGGAGTTCCTTTGCAGCCTTTTTGAAGGTTTTTGCATTATCCAATATGATTTTATTTGGGAAACCCCTTCTGTTCACAAACCTTTTAAAGGCCAAAAGAAATACATCACTACTTAAGTTGCTTACCAACTCCAAATGGATTGCTCTGGTGGTAGCACAGGTGAAAAGACATATATAACCTTTGTTAGACTCCCCTCGCTCATACACATAGACTGGCCCTGCAAAGTCTACTCCCATTACATCAAATGGGGCAGTATAGACACACCGTTCTCTTGGAAGTGGAGCCACCTTTTCATAATAAGGCTTTGCACCCCAACGCTTGCAAACCACACATTTA
This sequence comes from Bathynomus jamesi, assembly GCA_023014485.1. NCBI lineage: Eukaryota > Metazoa > Arthropoda > Malacostraca > Isopoda > Cirolanidae > Bathynomus > Bathynomus jamesi. The sequence continues at coordinate 142,423 of JAJOZX010008342.1, read as the reverse complement.
TGCAAGACCTTTTTTACTACTTGTCTAATTTTGGGAATCCAAAATTGTTGTCTAATCTCTATTGTCACTTCTCTAACTCCCGCATGTAACAGCTTATGATGAGTATCCAGGATCAAAAGGCCCACAAAGTGCCCCCCAGAAGGTAGCAAAATTGGATGTCTTTTCTCCTCTGGAAGCCCAGAAAACTGTAGTCTACCTCCTACTCTCAATAAATCCTGATCCAAAAACATATCCAAACCCTTGAGCGCAGAATGTGTTGGTAGAACCTGTAATGGATGGCTGGTGAGCAATTCTCTCTCTTCACCAAATTTTTCCTTCTGCATATATACCACCCAGTATTTCCTGGCTTGCTGAATCTCATTACTGTTCAGAATTCCTTCCCTTCTTGTTTCTCCCTTAATGTTGTTGGTAAATCTATATACCAATGCTGTCACTCTTAACAATCTTTTCAGACTGCTAATGTCCTCAAGCCTCAATATGGGGTCCTGCTGCATAACTTGACAACTGTTCACAGCGCATTTTCTCACCTCACTCACCCATGCTTCTTCAGCCTGGCATTCTCCTACAATAGGCTGATTAGAAGGCCAGTTTTCACTTCCAAGTTTTAGCCACTCTGGCCCATTCCACCACAAACTTGACTGTGAAAGATCTTTCACTGAAATTCCTCGTGTTGGTAAATCAGCGGGGTTTTGGATGCCTGGACAATGCTTCCATTGCTTGGGATCTGTGTGCGCTTGAATTTCCTCCACCCTATTGGCAACAAATGGTTTTCCATTTCCTTGCCTGACTTCTTAACCAGTGCCAAACTATAGTGGAGTCTGTCCAATAATAGCTTGGAATTTCATAGAAGGCCAAAGACTTTCGCACTGTAATTGCAAGCCGACTAGCAATAACGGCACCCATCAATTCCAACCTTGGAACAGAAAGCCTTTTCAAAGGTGCTACTCTACTCTTTGCAGCAACCAACCTGCAACTTACTTCCTCTTGCAATGCGCCTCTTATATAAATACAAGTTGCATAGGCTTCCTCACTTGCATCACAAAAGATGTGCAGCTCCAAATTGTCTGGACTATTGTTCAACTCTCCAAAGTACATACCATCTTGGGATTTCAATGTCTCCAAGATGTGCCAATTCTTTGAACCAATATTTCCACTTTACCACCATATGATCAGGTAACTCTTGGTCCCAACCAAGTCCAATTTCCCAGAGGCTCTGAAACCAAATTTTTGACTTTATCACAAATGGAGCCAGGAATCCAAGAGGATCAAAGACCTTTGAAGCCAAACTAAGAGCTGTACGTTTTGTCCACCTTGTCTCATTCTCAGCCAGCTCTACTAAAGATTTCCCATTGAAGGTAAACAAATCATCATCTTGCTGCCAAACAATGCCTAGCACCTTTGCATCTATTGCCCACAACTCCTTAATACCAGAATCCTCAATACTTTCTGCTGCATCAGGTACTACACAGGAATGACTCATAAACTCTTGTAATTGCGAATGATTGGTCTGCCATTTTCTAAGCTCCATGCCAGCCTCCCTCATTATAGCTCTAGCCTCCATGAATATCTGTTTAGCCATTTCTGTATTATCCACGGAACACAGCAAATCATCAACATAAAAATTCTTCCTTATGTGTTCAATAGTGTTAGGATAGACTTCAGAATATTTCTTAAAATGGTACTGCATAGTAGCTGCCAACAGAAATGGACTAGAGCTGAGGCCAAACAACACTGACTTCATTCTATATGCTTGAACCTTAGGTTCATTTTCCAACAAGTCTTTCGTATCCACCCACAGATACCTTACTGCATCTCTGTCCTCTGGTTTTAACTTTATCCGCAAAAAGGCTTGCTTCACATCTGCAGTCAATGCTACTCTACCAAACCTGAATCGCAGTAACAAGGAAAATAAATCTGCATTTAAATTTGGCCCAGCATCCAAACAGTCATTCAAGGACACACCACCTTTGTCCTTGGCTGAGCCATCAAAAACTACCCTCAGTTTGGTGGTAGTTTTGTCTCGCCGTACCACTGCATGGTGTGGCAGATAATGTGCCTCCTGGCTCACCAGCTCACCTTGCACCCTTTCAGCATAGCCCTCCCTTACATAACTTAGGATGGCCTCATCGTATTCAATTAACAACAACTCATTTTTTCTTAGCCTGTACAATGAAGTCTCCAACCTCCGATTAGCTAGCTGAAGGTTTGAACCGGGTTTGCAAGAATCCTTCCATGGTAGGCCAACTTCATAGCAACCATCTCTAAACCCAATCCCTTTTTCAAATTGCTCTAAAACATCATTGTTCACTGTACTTGCCTGGTTGTCCTTTATGCCAATAGATTCAAGTTCCCAAAACGCTTTCAAATGCCTTTCCAGACCATGGCTGTTCTCCTCAATCTTAACAAAAAGAGCCTTAACTTCCATTTCATTGCAATAACTACCATGTAGCATCCAGCCTAGCTTACTTTCAATAGCTACCGGGCCTTGAGATGTACGGACACTATTACCAGTGATGAAGTCCCAATAATAGTCAGCTCCAATCAAAAGGCTAATATCTCCTGTTCCTTCAAACGTATTATTGCCCAAATTAATTCCTTTAACTTGCAATTCTTGGACACATGCCATATCTAAACAAATAGTGACTGGAGCACAAAGTTCCTCAATCTCTACAGCTTGGACCTTGATAGTGGGACTTTGCGGTAACAACCCCTTAACCAAAACTTCTACCTTCTTAAATTTGGTTCGGTTTTGAACGGAACCCCCAAACCCAGAAATTCTTAAATTTTCCCTCTTAAGTTCTTTAAACTTCAATTTTCTGGAAATTCTGGTCTTAATAAAACTACACTGGCTACCACTATCAAACAATACTCTTACAGTAGCTTCTCCCTCATTCCCAATTAATAAGGCTGCAGTTGTTTGCAATAATCCCCCTTTACCTTTACTCCCTTGCATAGCAGTGGCATGTGCCACTGATGTCTCTACTTCTGGGGTAGGCCTACTAAGAGTGTTTTCACACAATAATGGCTGATGCCTACCATGACATTTTTTGCACAAAATTTTAACTTACAAAACCTTGCTCTATGACCTTTCAAAAAACATTTAAAACATGCTGTGGACTTAGTTACCCTGTCCTTTCTCTCCTCAAGGGTAAAGCCTCAGCCACCTCACATTTATATGACTTGTGGTTGCCTTCGCAAAATATACATTCCTTGATTCCCTTTAATTTATTCTCAGAGGAGGCATGTAGAGCTGACACTGTACCTGGGCTATTCCTTTTTGTGAAACTTTGGTGCTGTGCCTGCCTTTGTCCCCTTGTTTACCATCCCACTGTGCAAACTCAACTCCCTCTTGTCTTGCTAATTCTGTGCCTAAAAGACTTAACATCTGCTGAAGGGGATGTACACATGTTCTGCAGAGTGTCCCCTACTTAATTCAAGCAAAATTGAGCTAGGCAATTTAGACTCTAGTGTAGGAACCAACATTATACCATACTTTTCCATTCCTACACCCAAGTTGTCCAGGGACCTAGTTCTAATTTCAAATTCATCATATAACTGCCGTAACTCCTTGACACTATTAGGATTATTAACAGAAGGTATAGCTAAAAGTGCACGGAGGTGGCTTTTAATTAAGATCTCTGGCTTACCAAACCGTTTCTTTAATATATCCCAAGCCACATTATAATTAGCCTCTGTTAATGCTAATCCTGCTATAGTCTTTGCTGCCTCCCCTTCCAAGAGGGACCGCAAATAATTAAACTTCTCCACGGCACTTAACACTTGACTAGAATGAACTGCTGATTGAAAAACTGTCTGCCCATCCTTGCCATTCCTGAATACTCCCAGAAAATGTTTTAGTACAAGCCTCGGTAATTGAACTACAGATCTGTTAACCTTAACTTCACAAGCATCATTTGTTGAGTGTTTGTGTTTCATTATTAGACCTGGTCTCTAACTGTACTGAGCTGCTAAACTCTTTTGCTCGGAGGCCTACGTTAATTATATCATCAATAATCTCTTCAAAGTAAATTATGTTATTTTCTATTCATCCTCTTCTATAAGAGCCTCAATTTTAACATTTACCTCACTTAGAGCAACCTTTTTAGTTTCTAATATGGAAAGCTGCGCAGTCACTAAGCGAAATCCTCTTGCTCTATGGCAGAATCTATAGTGGCAATGACCTTTGTAATTAGACCTTTGTAGGCGCTTCTCCTTTTTATAAATTTGTTCAATTCAGATGCACTCATCTTCAATGCAAACAACAATTGGGCTCAATGCCAATAAGCTGAATTGGCAAAAATACTTAACCGAACTGATCAAACGTAAATTTTACTTTCAAATAAACTGAATTGCTAGGTGGGGTACTAACCAACACCAGTATGGAATACCAATTTTTCCACCCAAGTAAACTGGCGCACTGGTCTGCAACCTTCGCCTACGAATAATAAACCAAATTAACCAAACTGGTAAATGTAGGCCAAAAACAACGACAGACAAGTGGCCAAGTTTCGCAATTGGGCAACCAACTTTCTACCCTGGGACCTTAATTCAATAATAACCCAAAATTAACCAAACCGGTAAAATGTAGGCCAAAACAACGACAGACGACTGGCCAAGTTTCGCAGTTGGGCAACCAAACTTTCTACCCTGGGACCTTAATTCAATAATAACCCAAAATTACCAAACCGGTAAAATGTAGGCCAAAACAACGACAGACGACTGGCCAAGTTTCGCAATTGGGCGACCAAACTTTTTACCCTGGGACCTTAATTCAATAATAACCAAAAATTAACCAAACCGGTAAAATGTAGGCCAAAACAACAACAGACGACTGGCCAAGTTTCGCAATTGGGCTACCAAACTTTCTACCCTGGGACCTTAACTCAATAATACTCAACCCGTCTAGGCCTAACTTGGGCTACATTTGCACAATCAGAACTTTGCCGAAAAATAGTCACTGACTCAGTCTTGGGGTAGAATCCGGTTCTGAAGGACCATGTTATTTTATTTATTTGTCGGGTTGAAAATCCCAGCTGAGCCGTGAACGGCCAAATTCTAAAGGGCCAGTTCTACCTAAAGCCCAAGTTAAGCTAAATTAAAATTTACGGATTTGAGATCCTATTAGGTCCTACCTCAGGGTAACCTCAGGGTTGCTGACTCGATGCGGGCCTACCTTAGACCTTAGTTACATGAATTTAATGTAAACAAAAAGGGTACTATTTATGGTCTTCTTCTCAACCTTGCAACAACAACGCAACCTGGACTATTGCACGGGTGCAACAATCTTGTATCTAAACAACCAAACTGAATTGCAAGAGAGCTCTCTACAAGACCACACCCTGTACGTACGACATCCCACAAACGAGTAGAAAAGACGCGCAGCGCCCAAATGATGCCACCAGCGTCCCAAACACTGATGCCACAAGAGCCCAAAAATGCTAGCTCTTATTAAGTGAATTTTTCACTAACCTTACAATTATGAGATGGATATATATACACCTTAACTTAATATATACAAGCAATGCTGCATCAATCAGCTTAGTCATCATATCGCCTTGGGACAACAATGGTTCTTCCTCTTCTAGATTTTCTAACAGTTAGTATTAAATTTGCCTTTTATTGTCATCCACTTTAACTTGAACAGAGGATTTGAAGACGATGCCAGTATTGCTGCTTTACACTCATGCGACGCATCAAGGCACAGAAACTTTTCAAACCGCTTAGTGAACCCTACTCAGTGGCGGATTTAGGGGGGGGCCGAGTAGGCCATGGCCTACGGCCCCGCGCCTGTGAGGGCCCCGCGCCGTCACATATAATTATAATGTTGGATTCCACTATAAATAATACAATTGATTAATGATTAGTGATAATTATGGTATCACTCTCTTTGCTGGCGGGAGTTTAGTTCTATTCAGGCCGCTGTGGAGTGCACATGTGAGTGTGTTTAGTGGTAAGTAATGGTAAAAGTCGTATCTCGAAAAAGTCGCCAGTCAATAAATGGGGATGGGGAGTTTTAGTCAGCTTTATAATAACATAAATAAGTTGAAAAATGTTAAATTAATGTAATTAATTTTTTTATATGAAACGTACTTAGGCTAGGTTAGGTCAGTTTAGCTTAGATTTCAAATAATACATTTATACATATTAAGGAAAAAAGTCGCCATGGTGGGGGCTGGCGACTTTTCCCATAAAGCGACTTTTTCACCCGAACAACTGTTTAGTGTCTGTATTTAATTAATTAATTAAACTGTATTAATTAATACTAAACCGAGGGTCAAGTGTAAATAGTTTGTTTTATGTTTTTATGTTTCAGGATAAGGCAGTGAGGCTGCACTGAGGCACAATGGAGAAATCACAAGTCGTGATCGTGATCAAGGGAGGAAGTATAAAGCTGGCTCTGTTAAACGACAAGAAAAGGCAGACGTAAACCAAAGAGTAAAAAACTACCAAAAATAACTCAATGGTTGACATATCCAACAGTATCTGAATCTGCAAAATCACAAACTCAAACTGAATCCGGTCAAACTGAATCTGAATCAGTAGAGACACCAATACGCCTGAAACAACTGGAGAAGCCACAACTAGTACTGAACCTAGTGTAGTTAGCGCAATTGAACCTGAAACAGTGACAGTGAGGAGACACAAGAGGAAGTGAAAGTTATGAATACCGGTACTGAACAAGGATTTGAAACGGATCTTGGATTATGGCCTAAAATAATTTCTGAAAATGTTGGTGACTATTGGTTGAAAAAGGGAAGCGCAGAATGTCGACACTGTGATGGTGACTTCAAAGAGTCAGCTGTGAAAGAGCTAACAGAACCCGTCATTGTACAAAGACATTATTCACTCGAACTCATTCATTATCTGGCCAAGAAATTAATCTTAAATGGCTCTGTTACTCTAAAACAACTGGTAAAGTGTATTGTTTTGCTTGCAAGCTTATGTCAAAGGTGGAAAGCTCATTCACAACTGGCTTCAATGGTTGGAAGAACGCTAGGTATGTCATAGAATCTCACAGTAGGTCAGATCAGCACAGGAAAAGTATGGTCGAAATGATATATCGAAAGACTGCGGGTGCCCGTATTGACTCTAATCTAGTACAACAATATGAAAGTGAATGCGAGTACTGGCAAGCAGTATTGAGGAGGTGTGTAGATGTTTTAAAGCTACTTTGCGAACGCGGGCTAGCCATTCGAGGTAAAGATGAAGTAATTGGATCAGTACACAATGGAAACTATCTTGGGATTCTAGAGCTGCTGAGCACATACGACAGTTTCTTGGCAGCACATATCAAGAAACACGCAAACAAAGGTAGTGGTCATACTTCCTACTTGTCCCATGTCATTTCTGAGGAAGTCATTGGAATAATGGCAGAAAAGGTTATGTCCTCAATAACAGATGAAGTAAAAACAGCAAGTACTTCTCAATTTCTGTTGACTCCACACCTGATATTTCACACATGGATCAACTTACTTTTACAATCCGCTATGTACTGCCTACTACAGGTCCAGTTGAAAGGTTTTTGCAGTTTATTCCCATGCTAAGCCACACTGGCAGAGATATTGCTACAACTGTTCTTGATTTTCTTAAAGAGAAGAACATTCCAGTTATCGACTGCCGAGGACAGTCCTATGACAATGCCAGCAACATGTCTGGTAAATATCTGGGGACCCAACAGATAATCAAGAATGAGTGTAGTGAAGCTGAGTACATACCATGTATGGCTCATTCCTTAAACTTGGTGGCTAAGTGTGCTGCAGAAAGCTGTCCTGCTGCAGTGTCATTGTTTGCTCTGGTACAAAATATGTACTCCTTTCTTGTTGCATCTACTTATCGTTGGAGGAGACAGCGTGAGGTACTAGAGACTAATAAAGATAAGAAGTTGAAAGTTGATAAAATACTTTCAGACACTCGTTGGTCAGCACGAGCAGATGCTGTAGCTGCTCTCAGTAGAGCACACAAGAAAACATCATTGTTCTGGAAGAGTTATTCTCAGATCAGAATCAGCCAGCTGAAACAAGAGCTGAAGCAAGTGGTCTTCTCAAAAGTTTGAAAAACTTGAAACAGTGATTCTTCTTGAAGTTTGGGATACAGTATTGGAAAGGTTTCAGAGTAGCAGTATCCAGCTGCAAAAATCTGGGCTCTCCCTCAACACAGCTGTCACACTGCTAGAGTCTCTTTTACAATTTGCTAAAGACCTGAGATCCCAGTTCGATGACTTTGAAGCAAAAGCTATGGCTAAGTGTGATCCCTGTGATGTGACGAGTAATGATGCATACTACGCCGACACGCAGCGTATTAGAAAGCGCAAGCGTCACCACGATGAACTACACTCCGCGGAGGGTGTTATGCTGACAGGAGAGACAAGTTTAGAGTGACTGCATTCTTGCCCATCATTGACAAGCTCTGTGCTGCCCTACAACAACGCATTGCTGCTTACAGCGACCTTCGAGAGAAATTTGGGTTTTTATCAGAAATCTCAAAAAAACGAACACTGAGCTTAAAGCATCTGCTGAAAAGCTTGTGTCTTCATATCCTAAGGACTTGGAGGCTGGATTGGAGTCGGAGCTTTTGCAGTTTGCACACCTTATGAAAATCCATTCCAAGAGATTCACCTGAAAGTGCTCCTTCATCAGGTGGTGCAAAGGCTGCAAAAAGTCCTGAACTAGAAATGTATGAGATAATTCACAGACATGACATGGTAGAAATTTGCTAATGTTGAAATTGTATTACGACTCTATCTCTGCATGTTTGTCACAAACTGCACTGGGGAGCGATCATTCTCCAAGATGAAACTAGTCAAGAATTATCTAAGAAACACCATGGGGCAGGACCGTTTGTCTTCACTCACCCTGTTGAGCATTGAGCATGAGAAATTAAGGGTGCTTGATTTTACTGATGTCATCAAACAGTTTGCAAGTAAGAAGGCTAGAAAAAAATCTTTTTTGACTGAGAAATAGTTAAGTGTACCGTACAAATTGCCTGCAATAAACAAAACCCACTCATTGCATCATTTGCATGTCAGTCAAGTGGTATTCTCTTTAGTTAATGGTGTATTATTATAGTTATTTTTTGTTAATGGTGTATTATTATAGTTATTTTTTATTGTTAAGCTTCAAAAAAACAAATGTGTAATGTTCAACTATGAAATGGTCATTTGGCTAATTAATTATCAATAAATTGAATATTGTTTAAAAAGTAAATTTATTTTAACGCTTCGCTCGCCCATTGATTTGAGGGCCCCGTAAGGTCACCACTGGGGGATGGGGGTGTAAATCTTCATTTCAGTTAATTAAGCTAGCTTTGCGTAGTTTGGGGCCCCGCACTCCAACCGGCCTAGGGCCCCGCGCACCTTAAATCCGCCACTGACCCTACTGTGACTGCATTGAGAAGTGGCTGACAATGACGCAATGCCTCCGAATTCAAACGCTCTAGCTTCTTCTCTACAGCTAACAATGTTTCTATATTATGGTTAATTAATCTCAATAACACAAGTACAAACGTGTTTAAACGTTGCGCCGTACTGTGTGACGTGACCAGTAGAGTAGTACTGTCATTAAATAAATATTTAATAATATTATTATTTATGTATATACATAAATATAACTCAGTAGTGTCATATTATAACATCTATTTAAATATTTAAAAATTCTTATTAATGTATCGATTTTTTTCGATACATTTAAGAAAATTGACCTTAGCGATACTGATAAATCGATACTTTTGTCAAGTAGCTAAAGCGATACCGATACCGATACAAAAGTATCGATCGATACGTATCTAGATACTGCCCATCACGGCCTACCTCTCTCACTTGATAATTATTGATACTATAATCCTTTAGTAATTTGTAAAAACGGAGCAGAGCAAAGGATAAATTTCCACTTCTACATATTGTTTACAATACATAGAAGATACGTAGATACTAATGGATCAACTAACTGTTGAGCCACTGAAGGTAGGAGTAGCTCAGAAAAGCTAAGCTAGGTTTGTATCAGAACTTAAATTACCGGCCTTAAATAGCAACAACGGCTAAAATTTAACACAAAAAGCTTTAAAACTTGTAAATAAACGCTTTTAGATAGTAACCGAAAGCTAAACAGAAATAATTACACAGGGCAAACGTGACAATATTAATACAAAAGCATAAAAGTCAATTCGCTAGAGCACAGCCAACATATCCGATCCGATCACGTGTCCAGTCTACCAAGAAGTGAGTAAAATCTAGTATCGGTATCGAGAGGTTGAACGGGAGGCAGTGTTGCCAATTTAGCATTTTTAATGCTAGATTCAGCATTTTTTTGACAGATGTAGCAGCAAAATTTTAAATCTAGCATCTAGCAGGAAGAACAGCATTTTTTAAAAATTATTTGGCATTTTTTAGCATTTTTTTGTACTTCAATTAAGTATACCATGTAACCATATTAGGGAGTAAGGAAATATAAAATAACACATAAATAATATATAAATAATATATAAAGTATCCGCGTAGTCGAAAAACAACCCATTTAGACCACTATATTTTATCTACACTATGCACGTAAATTACGCTTGATTAAATCTATTGCTAATATGCAAAGGTGAGCAGGACCGAGTTCCAAAAGGACCGAATTCCAGGAACTCGGTCCTTTATAAGGACCGTGAGTGGGAAAGTCGGTCCTTTTCTCAGTGACCGAAATGAGGAGCGACGGTCCATTTTTAAGCAATTCCGAACGGTCTTTTTTAGTGATTTTAGTGTGTTTAGTGATTATTTGAAGTTCTAAAGAAGATGCTAGTCTTGAAATGCTAGTCTTCTTGAAGGGAAACTCAAGCATTTAACTTAATAACTTTTTTTCATCATTTATGTATTGTATTAATTATAATTTACGTTAATAAAATTAAAGATTTCCGGTGTCTTTAATTTCATTTTTTTAATCAAATTTTTCACTTATATAATATAAGGACCGAGGACCGAGTCGTTCCTAGGTCCTATCTTCAGAAAGGACCGTGACCGGGACCGTCGGTCCAGTTTGAGGCAAGGACCGGGATCGGGACCGTCGGTCAAGTTTGAGGCAAGGACCGGGACCGGGACCGTCGGTCTTTTTTGAGGCCCGGGTGCCCACCTTTGCTAATATGTTAGTTCTACCAACAAGTAGAATAGATCCCCTGAAATCCAATATTGAAGAGTTTTTAGATCCTAAACCAAATCTTGGTTACAGATTTGAAAGGAAACTCACTGAAATGATTAATGAGAAGAAAATAACAGCTCTGGAAGAAAAGAACATACGAAGTAGATCACAACACTTTTTACTCTATCTGTTTAAACAACTCAAACAAAGATTACCAGACAATTTAAACATACTGAGAAACATAACATGTTTTTCAGTAGAAAATACTTTGAGACATTTGAAAGAACCAATTATTCCCATTTTAAAATTAATGCATTTGACAGATAAAGAAATTGCTGATGTTGAATTCCAATACAACAACATCCATTTACTCAAATGGACCAATATTGCCAATACAGAAAATTTTTGGACAGAAGTCAATAAATGCAAAGATGCTGTTGGTGGAAACCCCTTCAGAGATTTCGGAATTTGCTCTTAATCTATTGACTTTACCTAATTCAAATGCTGAAGTGGAAAGGTTATTCAGTAGTATGAATGTTGTGAAGACTAAGTTAAGAAATAAAATGCAGCTTCCAATGCTTAAAGCAATCCTTTCTGTGAAATATGGTCTTAAACGACATGGTAAATGCTGCAAAGACTATAAATTGCCCTCAGATGCCCTTAATTTAATTGGAACTATGAAAGTATATGACCAAAAAGGGGATGGCTGTGATGAAACTAGTAGAGAAGATGCTTTGGATACAGAAATTTTAGCCCTGATTAATTAAAGTAAGTATTTAGCTTTACTATTTTGCATTTAGCATTTTTTAGCACTTTTTTAGCATTTTTTCCCTCAAAATCTAGCATTAAACAAGCATTTTCATTTGGCAACACTGACGGGAGGTCTATAAACAACAACAAAACTAATACTACGCGCCCTAACTTCAACGCATATCGCATTAATTACATTAAATCGATCTTAACCTCGATAGCCTTAAGGGAATTACGAATGTACAGCATAACGCCGCCCACCAATCTTATGTAACCTATCATTAGTAGAGAGTTTAAAGCCCGATATATCAAGTTCCCCCAATAAGTCACGGTATTTAACCACGTTTCAGTGATAACTATATCGTAGTTGCTGGAATAAATTATCGCCTTAAATTCGTTTAATTTATTTCTAATATTACGCGCGTTACAATAAAAGATGTTTAAGTTATTTTTTACCACGGGCCGACGTTTTGAACTATTTTTCACGTTGGGCCCGCTTCGACCTATACAGCTTTCGTACGTTTTCGTCAATTAACCTACCTAGCCTAGCATTACCTATTTCATTAAAATGCACCCCCATCTTTTATAAAAAGGCTAGGGTCACTGAATTCTGACCGCAGTTTTACGAAGGGTACATTTTCCTTAGCACAAATCTCTTCTAATTTAGGGTACTTTCATGTTAACGGGAATACCCTAAAAAAAGTTTTACCGTTATGTATTTTTGCTCATCATTTTCGTTTAAACGCGAAAATATTACAACAACCTAACCAATCATCAAGGGTGTACAGTTGACCTAACTGGGCATTGAATTAACCTAACAGGTTAATATAATGGAAAATGCCCAGTTAGATCAACTGAATGCTCAGTTAGGTTAATTGAATGCCTGGTTAGGTCAACTGTATGCCTTCGATAATTGGTTAGGTTTTAAGTTGATATTTTCGTTAGTTTAAACGACAATGATGAGAGCAAAAATACATAATAGTTTGGTAGTCCCAATAATACGTACCGTAAGTACTGAATTTGGTTAATGAGAGTTTTATCGTACTCAGAATATCAAAAGCAAATATAATTATAAAATATTAAAGCATAATTTGATCATCATTTTCATATAAGTCGCTATGCTCGCAGATGCGTCCTTACCAAATTATGTAGATTTGATTATTATGACATTTTTGCATTTTTTTCCTGCCCTTCCAATATTTGATTGGTGACATCATGAGAACATGATATATGAGCTAGACTTTTTAAGTTATTAGGCCTTTTAAGTTGCTAGTCTACTTCTGTTAGTTTTTCATAGATGTTTGTTGCGATGACATGTGAATGGTGCGAATATTATTTTGAGGATTTAATATACAAAGTGCAATCTAAGGTAAATATGGATATTATGGCCTCCACCCAATTTTGATGCCAAAATGTATTTTCCTAGTAGTGTATGATGTGCTTTGTTCGAATCTGGCCTTCATTTTATGTGGAAATGAACCAATCAAAAGTTATGAGACTTCAAAGTTTTAACGTATTTTGGTTCATTTCCCCATAAAATGAAGGCCAGATTTTAACATTGCACATCAAATACTACTAGAAAAATGCATTCCAGTGTCCAAATTGCTAGAGAACCAACCAACCTAACCTAACCTAACCTAACCTACCCCTAATATCAATGGCATCATAAAGATCCACACACTGCACTTAAAATACGACTGTACCACACCATGTTTAACAAAAATTTTTACAGCAGAATTATCACTATTGTGAATTTCCATAATAACATCTTCGAAATACATTTCACATCCTCCATATGCCATATTGGAAAATCAACTGATGAAGAAAACAGAAAATACGATTACCTCATTTTTTGTTTTTTTTCCACCCAGATAGATATACTTATGATGACGTCATTCAAAAAATGGTTACAAAAATAATTTCTTTAAAAGCCTATAACATTATAAATACGTAATTGCACAAATAATAACATATACCATTAGACTCCTAAAATTATGCTGAAACGTTTGATAATAGCCAGTATTGTCAACTTGGTAGAGGCCGTAATATCCATATTTACCCAATCTAATTACTCCTGAGCAATAGAAATATTGAATATATTATTACATTATCATTTGTATAATTTAGGTCTTGGGGGTACGGGGGCAGAGCCCCTAAAGATCATACATCACAAATTGATCGGTATAGGGTTTTATATTTTTTATTTTTGAATTTCCGACGCTCAAATGTCGATCAATATCGATCAATTTGTCATGCGTGATCTTTACAGGGGCTCACCCCTGTACCCCAGAGACCTAAATTATACAAATGATAATGTAATAACATATGTTAGGTTAGGTAAGGTTAGGTTAATTAATACCAAAATGCATTTTCCTAGTAATATTTGATGTGTTTTGCTTAGATTTTGACCTCCATTTCCCTTGAAAATTAGCCAAACTTCAAAGTACTATAATTTTGTTGGATCTCATTTCCGATGGAACTGGAGGTCAGATTTGAACAAATCATATCAAATACTACTAGAAAAATATATTTTGGTGTGTAAAATGACTGAGTTACTCAATACACATAATTACCCTGAATTTATTAATCATTTAAATGAAAATAGTTAATATATAAGTGATAATCAGTTAGTAAGAGGCCAAAATGTCTTTGTCATCTAAAATTGCAGAAAAAAACGTCGCTGCTTTCGGTACGTTATCGCCATATGAATTCTGCAAGATATGAGTCCAGATGATGGCAGGTGGTTCCATTGTGTTTCTTGCAGGGATGGGGAGTCGGCCAAAACAACCGACTCCCGAGTCGGTATTTTTAAAAACTGACTCCGACTCCTGACTCTTTCCTTATCATGCTGATCTACAACCTTATAAATATTGGGATGTTTGTTTTGTAGATGGTGTTTCAAGTTTGAGGCTCTAGTTGGAGCATTAGCATGTTTCCCAGTGTAAGCACTAACTTTTGCATTACACTCTTTACCATCCTTTTCTACTTGACAAATAAAAATACTTTCATCCTCATTTAGCTTAAAATATTGAAAGACTGCTGATTTTCTACTAGGCCCACGCCTCATTACTAATAGGGGCTAATTAAATTAATAATTAATATATTGCTAATTTTTATATGGTACCTAGTATCCTAAAATAGAAATATGAAATTCATTTGCTAAGATTTACCAGAACAATAAATCAAATGTGGAAATGTGAATCTAGAATTAGTTCAGGAAGATATATTTAGGGCAGAGTAGTATTCTGGTAAATTGTTGGCATATAGAAATTGAATCAAAGAGTCGGGAGTCGGTCATTTTTACCGACCGACTCCCGACTCCGACTCCCGACTTCAAAAAAGCCCTGACTCCTGACTCCGACTCCCCACCTCTGGTTTCTTGTTACGCCATTTGGCACTGCCCCACATCCTTTCAATGTTTTGAGTATGGACTCCACTAGTTGGATCCACAAAGTTAAAATGATGATTAACCTTGAAAAGTTGAAGTGCTCAAAACCAGCACAGGTCAACTTGAATACCCGGTTAGGTCAAAAGCTAAAATGGAAAGACACTTTCCATTTTAGCTTGTATTTAAAGATGGGTCTACCTGTCATAGGTCCTCAGTCCTGCATTAGCTCACTTTTGGTCAACATCTGAAATGGATCCATATGACAAAGCACTTGCAAATGTATCTCAGAATGTATATAATGAACTTAATATGTCAGATGATGATGATCATGATTATAAAGGATTTGATAATTAATTTTTACAAAGTTTTACTTTTTTATGTTGGCAAGTTGGTGGTTGACTTAAACACCCAGAATAGGCTAAAATCTAAATCTGAAATTGAAAGTTAAGGGATTGACTGTATACTTATATGCTCCAATATATGGTAATAAGAAAATTAGAAAGCAGATTTGGGCACACCTAAAGCAAAAGCTCGACTTCAAAAAATGCTGCAATAATATTTCAGATGATACAATAATCTAGTGTACTGTATATCATAAATTATAATTAAACTTATAAAATTATATTTAAGAAGCTTTCATTGGTTTTTTTCATTAAAAACAATGAAAAATCATATTTTTGTTCCATGTTCACATTAATTTGTGCAATACTGTACATGTTAATTAGCTGACTTTAGAATGTCATTTTACAAAATTTTATTATAAAATATAGCTAGCTTATGACTTGGATAATCTTGATAGGTCCAAGTGGCTTCATGTTTTCCAAATTGGCATGTTGATATGCTTGAAGGTGTGCAGTGTAGGGCAACCAAGCTTATCTCTAACCTAAGAAGATTGGAATACAGGGAAAAATTAAAAGAACTAGGTATGTTTAGTTTTGAGAGACATTGTATGAGGGGAGGTATGATACAGATGTTCAAAATGTTTTCAGGTTTCGACAATTTAGATAAACAGACAGTCCCTGACTTATATAAGGGTTCTGTTCTGGAAGGCTTTACATAATAAATGCAAAAAAACTTCACTTTTTTTTTTCTACGTGAAGGTCAAAATATGAAAATAAAAACCCACTCTAATAGACAGAGTTTATTTCCACGATAGTTTCGACGCCCACTGGCATCCTCCTCGGGTGGATACAGAAACACGAATGAACCAAAACAAGAGGGAAAAGCAGTCCAGGGACTGACCGTTAAGAAATTCGCACCTAGGTTAGATCCCATTCTCCCGACACCGGAAGGGCATTTTCATTAAGTACATTCGCGCAAATTTTTTAAAACTATCTACCTTTTCTAAACATACAGATTCTATTATATTTTTTATATAATTATTACAAAAAATGGAAGCGTTACTTAGTGATGAATTCACCTACGCCAAAGTGAGATCGTCCCCCTAAAGCGTCTTTCTGCCGAATTCAACAAAACCATCAGGAACTTATTAAAAGATGTCCTGGTGATTGATCCTAAAAGATTTCTACAGATTAACCCCAAACTCCCCCACATTTACGGCCTACCCAAAACCCATAAGATTAATATACCACTCCGTCCCATTATTTCACACAGGGTTCCTTTAGTTACAGGTTATCTAAATTTCTTGCAGATAAATTATCCCCATTAGTTGGTAAATTTTCAGGCTCGCACATCACTAATTCCTGTGACTTTATTAACAAAGTTATGTCCTTAGATTTAAAACGGGGAAGAATGATCAGTTTTGACGTTGAGTCCTTGTTTACGAAAGTTCCCATTGATGATGTACTTAGTTTTTTAGATAGAAAATTGCCAACATGTAACGTAGAACTAGGCATGCCCACATCTGTATTTTTAGAACTGATAAAACTCTGTGTCACCAATAATGCCGCCCCTTCGGTGAAGAATTTTATTTGCAACATTTTGGTATGGGAATGGGGTCTCCTTTATCCCCAATACTGAGTACATTATACATGGAATACTATGAGTCGGAATTGTTGCAAACAATATGTCCCAGGAATCTAATTTGGTTTCGTTATGTAGATGATATTTTCTCATTTTGGCCTGACCACTGGAACAACTTTGACACTTCTTTCAGTCATTAAATAATCTTGTTCCCTCTATTAAATTTAAATATGAATGGGAGAACGACAAACAATTACCTTTTCTAGATGTTTTGGTCATTAACGAAAGGAAAGCCCAATTTCACGGTCTATAGAAAACCTACTCATTGTAATTCGTACATTCATTATTTTTCATATCATGATGAAGGGGTTAAAAGCTCAATTATTTCTTCCATGTTTCTAAGAGCACTCAGGATTTGTAGCCCACATTTGCTGGACCCGGAAAATTCAAAGATTTGGAACATTTTTAAGGATTTAAAATATCCTGAGTGGTTTATCAGTAAGGCATATTTTAAAGCCAGAAAATCTTTTTATGCCCCTCGGGAACCTTCAGTTAACCAAAAACAATATGTGAGTTTGCCTTACATTGCCGGCTTAGAAAAAGTAAAACCGTTGATGAAAGATTTTAAGTTTGCTTTGGCGTTCAAATATTCGTCTACCGTGAAAAGTAAATTGGTTAGGAATAACGTGGCAAAAGAGGAACAAGCCTGCGTCTACAGCATTCCCTGTAAAAGTTGTGATTTAGTATACGTGGGTGAAACTGGAAGAAATATTGAAACCCATATTAAAGAACACAAATATGCCTTCAGAAGTTGTAATACTAATAATGCCATTTTTTATCACGCCAGCCAAAATAATCATGCTATAGATTGGGAATCAAGTAAGGTACTTTATAAATGTAATAATTATGTCAAAAGAAAAATAATAGAATCTGTGTGTATAGAAAAAGTAGATAATTTTAATTTGTGCGAAGGTACTTATAAGTTAGACCCTTTAATGAGATTCTTGGTCAAAAAATCCCTTACGGAGTCGTGGGAACGTGTTCGAACCTAAGTGTGAATTTCTTAAATGTCTCTGGATTAGAATGTTTCCTTACTCGCCTTTAGTAAATGTAATAATGGAAGTAATAAATGTGGAAATAAATATAAATGCAACAGATGTAATAATAAAGGTAATATTATAAATTTAATAATTAGGGTAAAGGTAATAATAATAAATGTTAAAAAATGTAAATGTAATAATAAATGCAGTAATTATGTCAAAATATTAGAATCTGTATGTATAGAACAAGAAGATAGTTTTAATTTGTGGGAATGTACTTGTAAGCGGACCCTGTAATAAAATGCCCTTCCAGTGTCGGGAGAACGGTATCTAACCTAGGTGCGAATTTCTCATTGGTTTCTGGATTGTTTCCTAATCAGCTTTTTTCATTCGTTTTTTGGTTTATAAGTTCTGTATAATAAACAATAATGTAATAACCAATGTATTAATAAATTTATAATTTCTGTAATAAATAATTATGCAATATTAAATGTAATAAATTTAATAATAAATGTAATAATTATGTAAAAAATATAATAGAATCTGTATGTTTAGAACAGGAAGATAGTTTTAAAAAATTTGCGCGAATGTACTTAATGAAAATGCCCTTCCGGTGTCGGGAGAATGGGATCTAACCTAGGTGCGAATTTCTTAACGGTCGGTCCCTGGACTGCTTTTCCCTCTTGTTTTGGTTCATTCGTGTTTCTGTATCCACCCGAGGAGGATGCCAGTGGGCGTCGAAACTGTTGTGGAAATAAACTCTGTCTATTAGAGTGGGTTTTTATTTTCATAGCTTTACATAAGTTGACTTTTCTGTAAGTTGGAAGTGACCCTTCCACAGGTAATCATTGAACACAAGATACAATACTTTATAAATTAAAAACTAAATACAGTATAGTAGGAATAAAAGCATTGGAAAGAAAGATAATTAAGTAGTTGAAAATACTGTACTGTCCTGCACTCTTACAATCACTTGGGCGCTTTCCAGTCATTATTGCAACGCAATTAAGGGCAATCTTTGCTTGATTTATGTAGGCTTCTTTGGTGGTAGTGGACACCTGGCAACCCTAGGCCCAGCTATGTACTACACTTTTGTGTGGCTAATATTAACCTTTTATCAGGCAGTGTGTCTTTACTGATTTTGTTCTGGCAATGCCAGATGATTTTAGTCTGGGAAAGACCTCTGCGCAGTAAAGGATTAAGCAAATGTCTCTTAACCCTAGGAGAAAATTTGTGCAGGTCTTTCTGAGACTGAATAAAATCATGTGGTGTTAGCCAGAACAAAATCAGTAAAGTCAGTGTGTGATAAAGGGTTAACTTTCAAGGACACCAAATTTTGGTGATCCACCCACCTTACAATTCAAGCCAGTTAGGGTATCTAACTCTTACATCTGAGTTTGGTCATACTAGGTTAGATCATCATTCTAGGTTGGTTAGCTATTTCCTAAATCACAAACTTTTGGCCAATCAGGGGTCCAGACAACTCGTGTCCCAATACTTATACCTTTTCTGGCCCAAAACCAGATCTGCTGCTACATCACTTTTCAAGCAAAAATATTAGTTTCAAATCTGGTGGTCCTTTTTAAATTAATAGTACTTAGGGTCATTCTAGGATGGGAGTGGGCAACCCTTGGCACGCGTGCCAAACGTGGCACGCCAACGACTTTTTTCTGGCACGCAATTCCCCGGGCTCACCTTAAAAAAAATTAAAATAAATAAATATCCAAATTCTTCGCTGAATTTTATATTTTAACTTAATGTTTTCTGCTAAAAAATGGTAAAGATTAACTTTTGCATCAAAGATTTGATGATTTTGGCACGCTCACTTAAAAAGGGTGCCCACCCCTGTTCTAGGACAAATCATGCAAAAAAAAAATTAAATCTGTAACAACGACGACTTGGATTTTTCTCAAATTTGGTATATAAGGTTGTTTTTGTGCCAAAACATGAAATCTCAAGTTTTAGTGCAATCAGAGTAATGGTTCAAAAGTTATGGGTCCCCAATTTTGGGGTGGGGGCTGGCCCCTTAATGTTTACGAGTCCATAACTCGGTCCCTAATTAAGCTAAGAAAAAAATTTAAAGACCATTTGAAAGCTCAAATCCTAAAGAATAATTGACTCTTAAGTAATAAAATGCATTTAATCAAATAGTTAAAAAGTTATATCAGTTTGAATATTTTAGGGGGGGCCCCCTACCCACTATGATATAGATATTCAAGATTTTTTTTTTTCATCATTTTGTACCTCCATTACTCTTCTATATGACTTAGTCAATAACATTATGTATTTTTCCCCTTCATTAGATGGTGGTGGAGGTTAAAAACGCATTCTATTTGCTGGACTTTGAACTTACACCATTATGCCTGTTTTACTTATCAAGCTCTTTTATAAGATGTTTTCCTTGACTTACAAGTGGATTAAGTATAGCTATAAGATAAACTTAGTGTTTACCTAAAACTCAATAATAATAATAACTCTCTCTCAACTTTGTCAATCTTCAAAGGCAAAAATATATTGCTAGTATAGTTATGTTTTATTGAACAAATTAAGACATTACTTAAATAAAAATAATTGCTATACAATACATTAAATCTAAAACATTTTTGGTACCTAGCCTAATTCTCAGTATATAATGTATTTCAAAGATATACACAACTCTGGTGCCAGATTGAATATTAGGAGTTGACATTTCATGAACGATGTTTTTGGCTTCTACCCAACAAACATCATCTTTATTAGTTGGGAAATAGTATCTACTGTTTTTGATGAAAATAGTAGTAGTTAGAAACTTGATTTTATAATCTTGGAATTCTTCTGAATAATCTAAAATGATTCCTAGATATTTTCTACCATCATAAATACCAGGGCTGTGGAGTCGGTCAATTTTGAGTGGAGTGAGTCGGAAGTGCATAGTTGGATGGAGTTGGAGTTGGTGCAAATCCTTCAATTATAACCATAGCAGCCTAGGGCTAGGCCTAGCTCAATTTTATGAATAAAATAGATTTAACCTAGTGTTTATATATAATATAATATATAAACATATAAATAATATACAGGGTGTACATAAAGTCAGGATCTATTTTTGTGAAGCACTTGGAAATTATATGGAATTCAATCATAAAATGATAAAGTGGTAACATTTATTAAATAATTAAGAGTAGGATTCGACGACACCCATCAGTATCCCTGCACAGCTCAAATCATTCCGCAGCATTTCTAAACACATTCTGGAGCATTTGCGGGGTTATGTTATCTGCAGCAGTTTGTATACGTGTACGTAAGTTTTCAAGACTTGTAATCTTTGTCTGATAGACATGCGATTTGATAAAGCCCCATGCAAAGAAATCTAAAGGGGTTAAATCTGGTGATCTCACTGGCCAAGGTTTGTTGCTTCCGCGTCTGATCCAGCGATTTGGAAAAATGTCCATTTAGATAATCCTGAACAATTTTGGCATAGTGACAAGGAGCACCATCATGTTGATAGACGATGGTACTAACAATCCTATCCCCAATCAGCTGAGGTTCAAGGAATTGCTGCAACATGTCTAGATAAATAAGCCCTGTAACTGTAGCTTCAACAAAGAAAAAAGGACCATAAACCTTAGATTTTGTTAAACCTATCCAGACATTAACTTTAGGGGAGTCTCTCCCAATTTTGGACGAAATCATTCAGTCTTTCATCTGCCCAAATTCGACAGTTATGGCGATTTACTTTTCCACACGTATGGAAAGTGGCTTCATCACTAGAGAGAATGTTGTCCATTAAATTATCACTCCAGATTTGTTCTATGAGATCAGCACACAGCACTTCGTCGAGGGAAATCTTCCTCATGTAAATCATGTAAAACCTGCAAATGATAGCTTTTCTTCTGCAAATTAACTTTCAGAATTTTGTGCACAGATGATGTCGGGAGGCCGAGTCTGTGTGATGCAGCACGAACGGACGTACGTGGCTCCTCAGTGATAATTCCGCGTACTGCATTCACGGTAAGATCTGACATACACGGTCATCCTGATCTTGCTTCATCATTTACAGATCCCATTCGTTTAAATTTGTTCACCAATTTTCGTATTGTCTTGTCTATTGGCCCCGGCTTATGAAATCTCCTTCTAAACTTCTCTCTGATGTCATTGTATTTCTTTTCTGCGATTCACCAAATTACTATTGCCACACGCTCTTCTGTATTCATTCTAAGGGCTTCTGAAAAGAAAAATAGAAAAAAATAATTATTTCACAAAAATAGATCCTGACTTTATGTAGCTACACCCTGTATAATATATATATATATATAAATATATAAATCTAAATAATATATAAATATAGTTGCTTATAATTAATAAGGATTATAATTAATTAATTAACATAATTAATAATAAGGAAATTTAAAAATTTGTACTAGCAACCCTAGATCTTTTTCAGATTTTTAGATTTCAATTTGATAATTTTGATAAGCATCACTGAAAGAAGATTTAATGGAAGCGATCCTTTTTTTAAGAACAAATTCAGTTTAGGTTAGTACATTTTGTTACGGATGTTTATAATAATACAAAAACATCTTATTAATTTGCTAAACCAATAATAATAATATTTTGTTTAAGCTTCAATCAGTTTGTATTTTGGGATTTATTATAATTTTTTAATAGAGAGAAAAAAGGTATTAAGGCATAGTTATAGCCACTAAGTAACCTGATGAGTCATGTGGTGGTGATGAAATGCCTTGTTTATGAATCTCCATTGGCCTAATAAAGCTAATCGTAATCAATTTGGCCTTAACATTCCATCGGAGTCAGAGTCAGATTTCTGGAGTTGGCAAATTTTATCACCGACTCCACAGCCCTGATAAATACATGCAACATACTTTCCCACAGGAAATTTTTGCTCATTTGATAAATCTGGACTCTTATCTGAGTCACCTTGTTCAGAGGTTTTATAACCCTAACAACATTGTAGTCATTGGAGTCTGAAACTAAATAAACTTTAATGTGACTGAGACATTGGCACAATTCTGTGAAAACCTCGTGTGCCCTTCACTGTCACTACTTTTTCAAACCTACTACTGAGTTCTGTTTTATTATGATTTATTTGTTCTTTTGTAATGAATTTAAACTTGGACTCAAAATTTTGTGTACAAAAGTCATAGAAATTCTGTGGAGACAAGATGTCTCGTTGTTGTTGGTGTTATTGTTGTTGTTTTTGTTTTTGTTTGCAAACTAGCTTTAGCTACTGCTCCCTTCACACTTCCTCCAATGCCATCACAGGCATTTTTGCCATGACTAGTGGCAAAAAAGTTCCACTCTGCCTTTATACCAAAATCTGTTTCATGATGGCATAAATTGCTAAAATTAAAATGGTTTTTGTATTGTCCAGCACAACCATCAGGAAATATTTCATTGTTTTCACATTAGGGAATCTCACTTTAAAATTAGGGAATCACTTTAAAGTAGATTCCCTAATGTGAAACGAAACGTGCTGGTAAATTTGCAGTTTTGGCCCCAATTCATTTTGAACATGAAACTTATGTTTTTTCCTATGTTTTTTTATGCGATTCATTCAAATTTTCACTCGTTTTTTTAGACCCCCCTCCCCCAATATCAGAAGCCAAAAAAGAGTGATTTACAATGGAAATGGATTTCAAATTCGAGTGAGTCACATCAAAAAATGTAGGAAAAACATAGTTTCATAACCCAACCCAACTCAATCTAATCTAACCTAACCTAACCTTACCTTAATGAGAAGTGATGGGTTGACAAGCAGGGTCAGCTGCAGGCTCATCAATGTCATTGTCCTCAGACTTGCCATCCTCGTGTGGGATAGAGAGAGACACGTGGAAAGGCAGGGGTAACTCATCCTGATTGTGGAGTGTACAGTCTTGCTGCCTCTAGTAGGAAGGTATGGAGTTCACTTTTGCCAGCCTGCTTGATGAACAAATACCTTCCCAAATACTGCGATTGTATTCCAGGGTGCCTAAGCACTCTTTTTAGATAAAAAATTTATGAATCACTTCAAACAGAGTAAGAGCACAACCTTCACACACTGTAGCCATGGCTAGACAAGACAATATGGCGGACCAAAAATTATTATATTTATTATCTCCGTTATTATCTATTTGCGACGGAAGTGGTATTAGAAAAAGTTGTCTAAAATGAAGCGATGCAGCTAAACACACATCAAATTGCTGAGAACTAATTGGGGCCAAAACTGCAATAATACCTGTGTGCTGAACCCATCCACGGTTTTCTGGTATTTTTGTTCTGATTTTGTTGATGTTTTGTGCTATTGTTGCAGCCATGACTTCAAAGCGTACTGCTAGTAGTAAAGCAGTACATAAAAGGGTTTAAAAAGTGTATTTTACAAATGTTATATCATATTTTTGAGTGTCATTTATTGTGTTAAGGTCCCAATTAAACCTTATTCTCATTATTTCTTACGGGTTTTAGGTCCCTTCTTTAAGTGGTGATTTCTTGGTCCTCATTATCCTCAGATAACGAGGACCCCCTGTACGTACTTTTTTATAAAAAGGGTAGTAAGGAGGAGGTAGGAAATTATAGGCCTGTTAGTTGACATAAGGAAGTCATCTATAAATTATATAATTCTTATGTTAGGCCTCACTTAGAATACTGCATTCAAGCTTGGTCCCCTCACCTTAGACATGATATTGATATGCTTGAAGGTGTGCAATGTAGGTCAACCATGCTTATCCCTAACCTAAGAAGAATGGAATATAGAATAGATTAAAGGAATTAGGTATGTTTAGTTTTTGAGAGATGTTGTATGAGGGAGATATGGTACAGATGTTCTAAATGTTTTCAGGTTTGGACAATTTAGATGTATGTTACTTTTTCTCACTCTATAGATACTGATGGGATAACTCATGGGCATAATAAGAAAAATTAGAAAAAACGATCTATGAAAATACTTTTTCAGTCAGAGAGTAGATTTTTGGAATGACTTGCCATATTATGTAGTAAACAGTAGCTCAGTTAATTTTAAGAAAAATTTAGACACTTTCATAAGAGAGTGAGTTTGTAGATTGTATATATGTATATTTTTTGCTTCAGTTATACAGGGCTATTCAAAATGATTCACCTGATTTCAAATGAGAGTATTTTTTAATGTTACAAATACAGTGTGATTTGTGATACATCAACCAAAAGAAAAATTGTCCAAATTGTGTGTCTCATCCACCTCATAAATGCTCTATGTGACTTCCCTAGTTCACGAGCAACATCGACACGATAGTCGAATTCCTCCCATACTCGCTCCAGCATGTCCGTTGTCACTGACTCTATGGCAGTAACAATGCGAATGTTTTCCTCGAACTGCCGATACCACCGACGGATGCTCTGAGCACCCGGTGGATCTGTTCTGCAATGTCGACGAAACTCACGCTGCACGTGTGACTACCGATTTACAGCTCGAAAACTGCAATACACAAAATGCCTTCTGCTGTGTGGATGCCATTTTCACACTGACTGTTTGTTGCTAGGCTCTTGTAAAACTCGGAGATTTCCTCTTTCATGTGGTGTATGCCCAGTTGATGCATGGTTGATAGGTACGGAAGTATTCTCAGTTGAAATTGGATGAATCATTTTGAATAGCCCTGTATAGGCTACTATGGTGTTAGTAAATAGTTGTTTATTAATTAGCCACCTTGAGTGCGACATCTTGCAAGATATTATTAAAAATGTAGCTCATGACTTTGATTACCTCGATAGGCCCAAGTGGCTTCATGTTTTCCAAATGAAATGTAATGTAATACTGTAAACTGGGGTGATTACGGACATTTCAAACTTTCTTCCCTGTGTCACGCGCAAATGTTCCAGTGGAATTTGTGACTTTATTTCTATAAAGTTGTATCTTGGTCTGTACTATCGCGTGCCATAGACAGAATCCTCATTTATTCTTCCATTACACAGTTATTGCCAAAAAAGTTGGTGTCCAGAATCACCACGGACTTGGGGTGATTATGGATGCTTTTCTCTATAGCAATACTGCATTGTCCATGTGTCTGAAAACTCTCTACATTGCAGGGTGATTGTGGCCAAGGAATGTCTCCTTTTAAAAAAGTAAAAAAATGTCATTAAATAAAGCTTTTTTCACCAAAAAAAGGCCACAAAACTGTCGCAGGAGTCCCTGAGAACGTTAACCTGAAAGAAGGAAAAGAGGAATTCCTGTAAAAAAACATATAATGATTGAAGTTAAGGGTAAAATTGGAAGTGAATAATACAAGTGCATGTATTTGGTAGGCAAGTTACCTCATTGAAGAGCTTCTACAGCAGCCAGAACCACGAAGGAGCAGCCCATCCCTCACATACGTCCACAGACCCTGAAAGAGGGAGAGGAGGCATTTTGGTCATTAAAAGTAAACTTCAAATTGGATTTTGAATAGGATGTACGTCCATGCCACATGTCTCACCAAGCTAAGCTGGCCTTGGAGTAATTCCTCCGTGGCATAGTACCTGTAATTCTGGTGTATGTTCGTGGCATTTGGAGACTAAGTGAATGAATGAATGAATTAAGAAGTCTGAAAAAGAAAATAAACATTCAGTCATGCGTTTTGAGGGTTAGGTTATGCATTTTTTATAAATAATTAGAAGATAAATGGGGTAATTACAGGTTTTATAGGTATGGGGTGATTATGGTCATCTCACCAGATCGGACGCAAATGTACTTTGATGCCTGTAACCCCAAAATGAAAATTCCTATCAACACCATGTCTCTCTTTTGCATAACTAATTCGGATAATGGGACTATCATTTGGGGTGGTACAAATCCCTAGATTTTCATTGTCCATTTTGTGAGGGGGGCCATACATTTCGGTGAAAAAAAATGTGCACTTTCAGAATATACCTTCCCAAGCACCCTGTAGAATGTCTTGAAGGGTGGAATAAAAATTCATTTGCCACGTGACCAGCTTTTTATGAGCTTTCCAGTGCTGCAAAAAGAATATAAAAAAATTAATTACAATCCATAGCACAGCACCACCGTAAAGTGTAATGGGTCAAAAATGTCCAGAATCACCCCAGTTTACGGTACTGAACCAGGGTATGTTGTTTATTCCTTAAACAATACTCTGCAAGCAATAGAAGAGTCAATAATTTGCATTAAGAAGTTGTTGCAGGTGAAGTGTCCAAAACAAAAATTTAAGGTCAAGAGAGCTAGGAAAAGAAATTTTTAATTTATCAGACTCTAATAATAGTGACTATTCAGATAAAAGTGAAATTGTAGCAGAGTTGAAAGAAAAATTTTGCACAACAATGAAAGAGTTAAAAAGTCCAAATTTTTACTGTTCTTCCTATGAGCTGGTCAATTAGTCAAATGTAACAAGAATTCAAAGCCTCAAATTATATGGTTCTGAGTGCCAAGAAATTAGTGGCTCAGAAAGGGATATTGTCAAGCCCAAAATATGAAACTAGGCAAAGTGCTGCCTCCTGCAACTGTTGAAATTGTGAAACAATTTTGTTTCTGATGATATCAGCAGGATCATGCCAGGCAGGAAAGATGTGTTTCTGTTGACATGGAAGGCAACAAGGTTCACCTTCAGAAATGATTGATTTTATGTCATCTAAAAGAAGCCTATTCAGTTCTTAAGGAACAGAATCCTGGAAAGTTGATAGGATTTTTAAAGTTTGCGGAATTACAGCTGAAAACTGTGTATTGGCACGCTTTAACTGAAGATAAAGAGAACCCAATTAAAACTTATGAAGAATGCTTGACCAAAATTATCTGTAATATGCCAAGTATAAAATGCTATCTGGGGCATGTTCTCTATGAAATCATGCAAAAAAAATCAAATTTGTCACCATACCATCTCAGATTTTGGTAAAATTTGGTATACAAAGATTCTAGACCAAAAGTAATGGAATGAAAAAAAATTTTAATACCATATTTCGGGGCAGATTTACGGCCCCCCTTTTTTCAGCCCACCACTGACTCTCCCATTTTTTTGAATGCCTATAGCTTTGTCCCTAATTGAGATAGAGAAATGAAATAAACACCATTAGAAAGGAAATAAAAAGATCTTTCAGACACATTTTATGTATTTGAGCCATAAATTAAATAGAAAAAAGTTATGACCTTTTGAAAATTTTGGGGGCTAGCTCACCCCCCCCCCCCCCCCAGCCATCCCCCCAAGAAATTTTTTTTTTGCAAAAAGTACATTGTCTTTATCGACAATGTATAATGCAGATCAATGTGTATATTTCTTTGAATGGAAAATGCAAAATCAAAGAAAATAACTTAGCCACTTTTTATATGAGTAGATTAAGGTTCCACGCAATATTTTTTTACATTTTATTTAATGACCTATAACTTGAACTAAACAAGCCTATGAGGTACAAATTTATTTATAATTATTATTATAATAATTTTTTTTCAGGTATTAAGTTGGTATAGAGAAATTTAATTAATTTTGAACAAGAAAATGAGTAAAAATTATAAGTGCGTTTGTTGCAATCCTTTTCTTACTCATAAGATCATAACTGCTGGGTTAAGACCAATGCCACAGGAATTTAGTAGGGGTGCACCGATATATCGGTATTGGCATTGGCCAGCTGATATATCGGTATTGGCTAGAGGTATATCAGCCAATATTATATTATTCTTGCCGAGTGTAAAACTATGAAGTAAGTACATTAGTTATTATTCTTAATGATTGATAAGGCTTGAAGATCTGAAGGAGGGTGAAAAATAAAAAAAGTTGACTCATTTTATTAAATTAAATTATCGTTTTTATCAAAACATCATAATTGCATAATTTGATAATTTCAAAATAAAAAAAGGCTCCTTTTGCTTTACTATTCAATTAAAAAACAAATACTAAAACTGAGAAGTACATTTCTAAAAAGTAAAAACTATTAAGTGAAATTATAAATTGAGATTTGAATGGCAGATCATCCAATGGTGGATCTAGCTAGGTGCAGGCAGTGCAGTGCACTGGGCCTGGTTGGTTGATATTGATAACACCTTGGCAAGGAAAAATAATATTTCAAGTATTTCATATAAAAATTAGATCTAAATGTGCATGAAAATATGAGTCCTTTAAACTTGTTAATGTATTTAAATGCATTTAAAACATGGTTATTCTTTCAACTACGGGCCCCTTTTGGTAAACTGGTATACTATATATGTTAAATACATAATTGGTCATCTGAAATGATGTCTGCAATAGATAAAAATCAAAATTAGAATTCAAAATGCTGAAACCACACATTATTCTACTATCTGGTTTTTAAGGGCCACCTTGAGTGGATCAAAAGGTTTTTGTGGTTCATATGTATAAACTAAACTAAAATCTAATTTTGTGGGGGCCCATAAATAATTTTTGCACTGGGGCCTGTGACACTCTGCTCGCCACTGAGATTATCAATTGCTCCATGTTAATTTCAAATAAAAAAAAATGCTTCTTTTTTCAAAAATAAAAATAGCTATACCCCTGTTTACTAAACAGAATATATTTACACACACACACACACACACACACATTATAATATATATATATATATATATATATATATATATATAATATATATCCCCGCAAGGGGGTTTAAGCTCGTGCTCTTTGTGCTCGTTTGTATGTGCTTGTTCCTGGAGGTTTCACGTGCGCCTCCCGGCCCTAGCACCCAAGGATGATGGGGCTCAACCCTGCAGTCCTTGTCATCCTTGGTCTTTTTCCACTTCGACTGTCCCCTCCACCCTTTCTTTTTCCTCTCTTTCCTCTCACTTTTTCTTTGTTTCCGCTGAGATATGCCCTTTAAATAGAGGCGAATCGGTTCTTCCTGAACTAAAAAAAAAAAAAAAAAAAATATATATATATATATATGGGATGAATTTCACATAAAAACACGTGAAATAACTATATATATATATATAATATTTAGGAGAAATAGGTGTAGCTTTGAATACACGAAAGGCCTTGGAATCGTTTTTCTTTTTCCTTGTGGGTTTGCAGCATATATATATATATATATTATATAATCATGCAGGTTGCTTCTACAAAGCTTCAATTTAATATTTAGGAGAAATCCAATGACAAGAAGGAGAGTAAATGCATGAAAAGTGTCTTCTTTAATGCACAACGTTTCGAGCAATACGCTCATCTTCAGGCTAAACAGTGACAAAAAATGACAACATGAAGTTAAATCAATAAATAAATAATGAAACACATAAGACAAAATAATCACTATAGAACCTATTCTAGAAGCAAAATTTAAAAAGACTAAAAGAAGAGGGTTGAATTCAAAATTATAAAAGAAGTTTACATATAAAAATACAAGAATTTAAAAAGCTATTTTTATAAGTTGTCGAACAGGTAAAAACTTTAAATAAAAAAGAAGCCTCTAGTATCGGGAACCATAGTATTAAATGTAAACAGATGTCACTTTAGAAATTTTAAAATCTGGCTGTAATCCTTGTCCCAACTCACTCACTTAAAATTTTGGAATCCCTTTATATTAAAATATTGACCCCTTCTCTAAACGTTGATTCCTCAGTTGTCCCTCAGAGGGACAACTGAGGAATCAACGTTTAGAGAAGGGGTCAATGTTTTAATATAAAGGGATTCCAAAATTCTAAGTGAGTTGGGACAAGGATTACAGCCAAGAATTTAAAATTATCTAAAGTGACATCTGTTTACATTAATACTATGTTCCTGGATACTAGAGGCTTCTTTTTTATTTAAAGTTTTACCTGTTCGACAACTATTTCCATATGCGAATAAAATCTAGACAATCTCCCACACCATTGTAAACCAATTTTTTACCGCTGCTTCGTTGATGACTCGTTAGCCATTTTTGATAATGCTGTACAAGCGTAACATTTTTTAATTTCTTAAATTCTCTGCACCCCAATATAACTTATACAATGGAAACTGAGGAAAATGGCTCCCTTCCCTTTTTAGATCTTTTAATTTCGAAAAAAGGTGATTGCTATTACTACATCAGTTTACAGGAAACCCACTTTTACTGGTTTGGGCATGAATTTTTTTAGTTTTATTGATTTTAATTATAAGATGTCATGTATTAAAAACACTCTTGTTCAGAGGATAATTTGACTTCTAGTTTTATCTTACTAACGATGAATTTAATAATTTAAGATCGTATTTTACCAATAATAGTTTTCCTGTTCAATATGTAGATAAATTAATAAGATCTTTCTTAAATAATGTTTTATAGCCTCAACTTCCCTGTATTTCAGTGCCTAAAGATATAAAATATTTCTTGGTACCTGAAATGGGTCCCATGAATAAAGAATTTAAACTTAAATTTACCAAGTTGTTAAAAAGATTTTTTTATCATACTGATTTTCGCATTATATTTATTAATAAAACGTCTGTAGGTAGCTTTTTCTCAGTGAAGGATCGAACTCCTGATTCGTTGCGTAGCGATGTTGTATATTTATTTACCTGCCCAAGGTGTCTCCTTGGTACTTGGCAGCACTGTGCGCTCTCTCAGGGCTAGATTTTATTCGCATATGGGAATAAGTTGTCGAACAGGTAAAACTTTAAATAAAAAAGAAGCCTCTAGTATCCGGGAACATAGTATTAAATGTAAAACGATGTCACTTTAGATAATTTTAAAATTCTTGGCTGTAATCCTTGTCCAACTCACTTCGAATTTTGGAATCCCTTTATATTAAAACATTGACCCCTTCTCTAAATGTTGATTCCTCAGCTGCCCCTCTAAATTTTTATAATCCCCCTCCCCCCCCCCAACTCATAACTTTCCAACCACCCAACCCATAGTATTTTCCCTTTGCTTTGTTTTAATTACTTGTGCCTCGGAACCAGCAATGAAAGGTTAGTAGTGTTAATTATCTCATTGTATTAATTTCAAATTTACTATATATAATTTTAAAAATAGCTTTTTAAATTTCTTGTATTTTTATATGTAAACTTCTTTTATAATTTTGAATTCAACCCTCTTCTTTTAGTCTTTTAAAATTTGCTTCTAAGAATAGGTTCTATAGTGATTATTTTGTCTTATGTGTTTCATTCATTTATTTATTGAATTTAACTTCATGTTATCATTTTTTGTCACTGTTTAGCCTGAAGATGAGCGTATTGCTCGAAATGTTGCGCATTAAAGAAGACACTTTTCATGGCATTTACTCTCCTTCTCTGTCACATTAGATTTCTCCTAAATATTATATATATATATATATATTTAGGGTGTGTCCCAGCCTCACATGTGAAAATAAAAATTTGCAAGAATAAAATCGCACACACCCTTTAATTAATTACACTTGAAGAAGGAAAAAATGGGCAAAATTTCATTGGCCTATTAGGGGGAAGGGTCCCCTCATTGACCTTGTTTATTCGACCCTTATGAACAAACGTAAATGCTCAGCATTAATCATTCTAGAATGGAAGAATGAAATGTAAATTCTTTCTAATGACTAAATTAAAGGAAATGGAAATTCTTCCTAATGGCACATTTCATTTCGGGGGACAGAGGATCTTTTTGTCTGCTGAGGGGAACTGCTGGTGGTGGTATTCGACGACTTGGTACACGAGCTGCCGTTCCTCTTTGTTTTTTGTCAGACCCTCCTTGAAATCTTCCGCCAGTTTCACCGCCCGTTCTGCCGCGTTTTTCACAGACTTCAACGATGGTGCACATCCTTCGAGATCTTTGGGGATTTTTGGAACCGGCAGCTTCAGGCAATGAAAAAGGTTTTGAGTCCTTTTCGTGACCAAGGTGCTCAAATCCGACCATCTCACGGTCAAGAGACACTTTCCCTCCAGCCGACGCAGATCTTTTGGGTTTTCGGTCTTCTTGTGCAGGTTTTGGAGCATGGCCATCTTCTCTGCATCGGTGGTTTTGGAGGAGAACATAGCGAGTCTGGCTAAATCTTCGCTTAGTGCCAGAGGTGGCCCCGGAATTTCGTCAATGCGGCGGTACCTACATCATGATCCACCGCCTGTACCGCTCTAGGTCCTCCAACAGTTCCAGGTCATTGATGGGGCGTCCGCCGTCAATGGAGCCTCGAACCACCTCTAGAGGTAGATGGTGACGGCAAAGACGTTTATCCTGCGTAGTGACCGGACCTCATGAGCGGTCAGGTGGAATTGGCTTTGGAAGAAACATCTTAAGACAGTAAATGCCTTTGGCCATCCACCTGGCCCGGTGGTATGCTCCAGGACGATTGTACCGGAGATCTCGTTTGCCATGACCATCGAGGAAGACCAGAGCGAGGATCAGGAACTCCCGGTAATCATCTCTTGGGGGGCCAACTTCAAGCTGGTCTTCAATGAAGTGGACAATCTGCTCTTTTTTCAATGCCACCCATTCCGAAAGGATGTCGCTTGGGCCATCGCCGTTGAATGGAGAAGCCTGCTTCTGGTCGATGAACTCCCATTGGGATTTGAAGCGAGCGAACAGCGCAATTTCGGGGCCAGAAGACCTGAAGAACAGGTCAAAGACCGAGGTGATTACCAATTCCATCATGTGGTGTCTGCAAGCCAGGAAAAGAATGCGGCGGTCCATTTGGTCCTGGATAATCGTACAAGCGCCGCTGTGAATACCGGTATTCGCCGCTGTTGTGTCGAAGCAGAGACCGGCAATCCATGGTTGAACTTGTGGCCAATCGTCCAGCACCTTCAGAACAGCTCCAGCCATCCGCTGTCCCGTGCTGTCAGGGATTTTTGGGATCGCCAACAACCTCAAGATTCTTCCCGCTGACCAGCACTGGTATGCGATCCGATTTCCCTCCATCCGAATCAGGGAGGAGTTTGCCATCAAAGTGGATGACAAGCGGCGTATATATATATATATATATATAATATATATATATATATATCCCGCAAGGGGGTTCTAAGCTCGTGCTCTTGAGTGCTCTTTGTGCTCGTTTGTACGTGCTTGTTCCTGGAGGTTTCACGTGCGCCCTCCCGGCCCTAGCACCCAAGGATGATGGGGCTTGACCCTGCAGTCCTTGTCATCCTTGGTCTTTTTCCACTTCGACTGTCCCCTCCACCCTTTCTTTTTCCTCTGTCTTTCCTCTCACTTTTTCTTTGTTTTTCCGCTGAGATATGCCCTTTAAATAGAGGCGAATCGGTTCTTCCTGAACTAAAAAAAAAAAATATATATATATATATGACGCTGCTTTTGCTTTACCCCTCAATTAAAAAACAAATACCAAAAACTGAGAAATACATTTCTAAAACATAAAAACTAATAAGTGAAATTATATAATTTGAGATTTGAATGGCAGAACATCAACTGCTCTCCATGTTTTGGAGTGAGCTTATTTCTAGCAGGCTCATAAATATTACCTCTGGTACTAAAAAGTCACTGCAAACTGATGATGGTGGAGCACTCAAATACTGTTTAGCTAATATTGGTAATGTGCCTGTTGTTGTGTTCTGGTAATTTTTCCACCATTCGAAGGGGCACATGTTACAAGCAAGATCTGGTAGGCTTAGGTGTGTCTCAATTTCATTTAAGCATTTTTTTTCGTGTCTCCTGTTGTTTCAGTTGAACTAGAGAAATATTTTTAGAGTGCTTTCTTTTTCTTGAGCTTGAGCACCCAGGTTTAACAGAATCTGATTCCATTGCTGATGCTTCTTGTTCTTGAATGAGCTTTTCATGTTTCTGACTCTTGTCAAAAAATGCCCAAATATCTTTGATTTTTTTTTTAGCCTTTGGTGAAGAAGTTGATGAGCTTGAACTGCCCTCCCCCTCTGTCCCATTACTTTCATTTTCTGACTCCTCTCTCAAGTCTCCTTCTTGGCCAGTGCATTCGTTTCGATTCATGTTCAAGAGTGAAACAAAAGATTCCCGGAGTAGTCTTTTTGCTTCCTCTTTTCAACATTGCTCATTAAGAATTTCATTTTGAATCGAGGATCCAGCACTGTTGCCAGAATCAATTTTTTGTTAGTTGTGTAGGCACTGAATCTTTGTTTGAATGTTGTTTTCAAATCACCAAGTATGGTTTTAATTCTACTGACATTTTGAACAGCATAATCAAGATAATTTTCCATCACTGATAAAAGGTATTATCAGAGAAGCTACTGCTGTTTTGCTACTCATTTCTTTTGTGATGTCTTCAAAGTATTTCAGAACCATCACTAATGTTTCAGCTGGTTCCCATTGATTATATAATTATCATCCAAACATTTGCATTTCTTTGATGCACAAAATAAGATGACTGCTCTCTTTTGTTCAACGAAACGCTCTAGCATATAGTAAGTAGAGTTCCATCTGGTTTGAACATCCTGGATCAATGAGTGTGTTGGTAATTTGAGCTGATTCTGAAACTCTTAATAATTCCCTTGATGCACTGGAATGGTTAAAATATCCCACAATGTCTCTTGCAATAGCCAGAATGTCGGCGATACTTCTTTGCTGTTTAAAAAGTTTGTCCTCTATGCATAGTTGCAAGGTGTGGATAGCACAGCCCAAATGAGATTCCTCCAGTAAACTTGAACTAGCTGCCAATTTCATATTGCTAGCATTATCTGTAACTAACATGTGTACCTTAGTAATATTGATTTCAAATTCTGCTAAGGATTCTTGGAAAAATTGACATATTCTTTCGCCAGTGTGCGATCCTGGGAAATGTGAAACTTTGAGAACTGCTGTTTTCATATCAAATGTAGGAGAAACCCAGTGAGCAGTTAAACTTATAAATGGATACATGCCATGAGTTGCCATCCAATTATCAGATGTTAAACTTAAGTATTGTGTAACATGTAGTTGGCCTTTGAGCTTGATTTTTACTCTATTGTAAATCATGGGAACAATGTTTTCAGAAAAGTACTGCCTGGAAGGAATGTTATATCTTGGTTCCAAATGGTTTAAGATTCTCCGGAAACCCAAATCTTCTACCACTGAATATGGCTGGAGATCAGTAGCCATCATTTCACCAATGAGGTAGTGCAATTTCACAGCCCTAGGATCATTTATTTTCCATTCAAGCTTCTTTTCCAGAACCTCTTTCAATGTTTGTTGTTTAACACATGTGCCAACCTCTGAGGTTTCCTCACTACTTACGGATGACTTTATTTGATTTGTTTCAATATTGGGTGCAATTTCAGATTTAGAACTGCTACTGCACTGGATTTGTTCTTCCACCTTTCTACCAAATAGACTTATGGATGGAGTATCTATTTTATCTGATCTGTCGCCCTTAGCAAGATTTTCTACTTTACGGAAAATTGCTGGATGTTTAATTTTCAAATGATTCTTTAGATTTGATGTCATCATATTTTTTGGAATGTTACTTCTTCTTGATACAGAAGTACCACACACCTAGCACTTTGCTTTGCTAGAATCAACTAGAACTTCAAAATAAGCCCAAAGAGGACTGGACATTGATTTTGACATGATCAAAATATTCAAAACTTCAAAAATCAAAATTTATGCATGCTATTTATAATGGCAAATCATTTAAAATTATCTTATCATTTATCATTTTATCCTATGAATATTTATTATTTATTTATCAAAGTCTAAAAAAATAAAAGTAATTAATACCTATTGCACTTACCGTATTTCCCGGCATATAACGCGCACCTTATTTCGAAGAGAAAATTTAGGAAAAAATATACCTTGCTTCACATGTACAATTTTAACGCAGGGTGATTTTTGGAGTATTTTGGGAGGAAAAAAGTGTGCGTTATACACCGGGAAATATGGTACTTAAAATGTATCGTGCATTCCTTAATATAGTAATGTTTATATAGTAAATCTAAAGTTAGAATTAAAGTTTATATAGTTAATTTTTAGTTTTTTATTATATTATTTATTATATTAATTGGATAATATCACACTTAGGAAGTTCGAAGTAAAAACTCTAAATTGCCAGAGTGCACATTTAGTGATAAAAATATGAATTGAAATTAATTTAATAAAACAACTATTTCTCTAGTTTAGTTAAATTAGGTTAGGTAAAGATATATCAGTATATCAGCTATATCGGTATTGGCCAAATTTGTATATCGGTGCACCCCTAGAATTTAGACACCATAGCTTCTCAT
Source organism: Bathynomus jamesi (assembly GCA_023014485.1). NCBI lineage: Eukaryota > Metazoa > Arthropoda > Malacostraca > Isopoda > Cirolanidae > Bathynomus > Bathynomus jamesi. The sequence continues at coordinate 105,240 of JAJOZX010008342.1, read as the reverse complement.
GAGTAAAGCTGTATGTGACATGAATGAACCTAAATGTATGATGGATCAATGTTGAAACTGTCATAGTACCACTGCAGTATCAATATTTCTCTATTCTCTGGATGAGCTACAAGATCAAGAATTGATTACCTATAGCCAATGGACTAGTACAGACTGATCTTTTTTAGAATCTCTCAATGCCTCATTGGATGACTTTGTTGAAAGCTTTCATTAATGGTGACGAAGTTAACAAGACATTGTTTTGAACACATGAAGTGCCTATCTTTGAGAATTTAAAGAGAAACTTCCCTTAGATGAAGTCATTGTTGTAGGAGACCAGTGAAAATTATACCTTTGTAATCCAAGATGCCACTCAGGGTTTCCATTGGGTAAATGAACAGGCTACACTCCATCCCTTTGTCTTGTATCATAAGGAATCAAACTCTAAAACATATTAGTTATTGCTTTGTGAGTGACTATTTAGTTCATAATACAGCCACTGTGTACACTTTTCAGAAGGTTCTTACTGCATATATAAAAATGACTACCTAGCATCAAAAAAATCAATTATTTTTCAGATGGTTGTGCTGGTCAATATAAAAATAAGTACAACTTCTCTAATTTGACCTATCATGAAAAAGAGTTTGGCCTTAAAGCAGAACAGAATTTTTTTGGAACAAACCATGGAAAAAATGCCTGTGATGGCATTGGTGGAACTGTAAAAAGAACTGCTTATAAAGCCAGTCTACAAAGATTAACATCAAATCACATTCTTACAGCTAGGTCTCTTTACGAATATGCTGTGGCAAACTTGACTGGGATAAAGTTTTTTTTTCACTACAGAACAGGAGATTTCAGAGATAGCTGATAAGTTAAGAGCAAGGTTCAACTCAGTTAAAACTCTGAAGGGGACACAAGGATTTCACAAAGTGGTTCCAGTAGAACTTAACTATGTCAAGGCATATTTAACTTAAAAAATCTAGCAATTTCATGACTTGCAAAATTGGAGAACAAACTGAATCTGAGACAAAAATGCAGTATAATATGGGCACTGGGCAGCTATGTAATCTGCAGGTTTGACAACAAGCAGTGGATTGATCTTGTAAAGTTCTGAGGTTTCTGAAGAAAACCATAACTATAAAATACCGGTATCTTTTTTGCACAAGGAAAGAAGCTACCACTACTGCTTCCCAGAAAAAGAAGATATTTGCTGGGTTCATAAAAATATTTTTTTGAAAACATTGAGTTCCCCAAACATATTGCCAGGAGTAAAGATAATATATCGGTTCAATCCAAGAGAATTTGCTCTGGTTTCAAACAAAATTTAAACATGGTATGGTGTTTAGTTTGATACACTTGAATAGTTGAATTCAACTAGTAATTATAATTATCTGCTTTAAAACTGTTTCTAAACAGTTGTATTTACTTTATTTATAATCCAAATTTAACTACCCAAGTTTGCCAAGTATTTGTATCACCTAATGACCTAGTTTTCAGCGAAAAGGACCAAAAAATTGGTGAAGTTATTTTCTTTGATTTTGTATTTTCCATTGAAAGAATCAAATATACACATTGATCTGCATTATACGTCGTAGATAAAGACTAGAGGTATTTTTTGCAAAAAAAAAAACTTTGTGGGGGGGATTGGCTGGGGTGGGTGAGCTAGTCCCCCCTAAATTTTTAAAAGGCCATAATTTTTTTATTTAATTTATGGCTCAAATACATAAAATGTGTCCGAAAGATCTTATTTCCTTTCTAATGGTGTCTGTTTCATTTCTCTATCTCAATTAGGGACAAAGTTATGGGGATTCAAAAAATGGGGGTCAGTGGTGGGCTGAAAAAAGAGGGGGGCTGTAAGTCTGCCCCCAAACATGGTATCAAAAAATTTTTTTTTCATTCCATTACTTTTGGCCTAGAATATCTTTGTATACCAAATTTTACCAAAATCTGAGATGGTGTGGTGACAACCCTTGCATGATTTCACAGAGAACATGCCCTGGGGGAATGTGAGATGTGTCCAGGGACTAAGAACATTATCAAAGCCATTGAGCAGAAATTGGAAGAAAATAACAGATAATATAACCTAACAAATAACAATGGATGACTACTAACAGATCAAGTGATCATTTCTTGAAACAACTGTGAAATCTTGCAGAGACTCGATTCTTTTGCTGAAAAGTTAAACATCTTGCTTCATCATTCTTTCATAGCATGACAGCCAGTGCTGGATTACCCAATAGGCGCAGTAGGCGTGTGCCTAGGGGCCCCCAAGGTTAAGGAGCCCCCATAGGTTGACTGTTATACAGTCAGTATTATTGAAAGCAAAAAGAATAAATAAATAAAAAAGTTTGAAAGGTGAAAATGTGAGACTTTTCTTTGTGCGTTATTTAGGAAAAATACATTATTTTGTTGATCTTTATTTCATTTATTGATTTTTAGCTTTTCTCAAATTCCTTTTCTTCAATGATTTTATTTGTTATGGTTTCATTCAATTTAAAATCAATATAAATTTTGTATTTTCTGGATCCAGTTTTTCTTTCATAATTTTACGAGTCCTTGTTATGTTCTAAAAATAGAAATAAAGCTGTACCAGTATTAATGCCTTATTTTTATATTTCAATCTTAAAATATAAATTAAAATGTTAAAAATGTATAATTATTTTTTCATTACAGTAATGCATCAAGTGACTTGGATGATCCAAGTCACTTGAATGTATTTGGATCATAAATGTTAAAAACATTTTTTTTCATTACAGTACATCAAGTGACTTGAATGATCCAAATCACTTGATTTGTAGAAGCTTGGACTTCACGGACAAATGTGTGTTGTAAATAAAATAATAAGCCTGTTTTTTGGTATATTTTTTTATTATTCCTTTAAAAAATTTGTTGTAATAAAAAAAAAACTTTTTTCAATATGATGCTATAGTTTTTTTTAACATTACAAACTATGAGGAAGGGCCTCCAAGGTCTTGTGCCTAGGGCCCCAAAGGGTCTTAATCCAGCACTGATGACAGCCATCATGTTTTTATGAAGAACTAAAGTTGAAACTAAGATAGGGAGAAATTATTATTTTGTGATTTTTCTGAAACTACTCCTTTGTTCTAAAAGATGAAGCTTAGGGTTTTCATTGGAATAATGCTCAGGCAACCATTCATCCCTTTGTAGCTTATTATTTAGAGAACAATGGAGCACATCAGTTTTGTTGTCATATCAGACTGTTTAAAACACACTGTAGTTGCATATTTATTTCAAAGCAAACTAGTATGTAGCTTCCTTTCTGTTAAGTTTGCATATGTAACTAAAATTTACTATTTTTGCGATGGTGCTGCCTCTCAGTATAAAATCAGGAAAAATTTCATTAACCTATGCTATCACAAAGAGCATTTTGGTATGGAGGCAGAGTGGCACTTCTTTGCAACATCACATGGCAAAGGTGCCTGTGATGGGAGTGGGGGAACAGTTAGCATGAAAGGCAAGCTTGCAAAACCCTTGTGAGCAGATCATCATAACACTGAGGCAACTTCATGAGTGGGCTGTAGTAAATATTCCCTCTGTCACCTTTGAGCAGGGTGGTGTAGTATCACGATACATTTTCTGTATCTTTTTATTACAGTATTTGTATTGTATCGAAAGATACAATACAAATAAGTGTCAGTAACGTGATACTTTCCTTCAAAGAGAAACAGAATGTCTGATGAATTGTTTCAGAAGTCTGTTTGTAAAATTCAATGAAAATAGAAAGTAATTCAGTTGTTTCATAAAAAAAATATATATATATATACAGGGTGAGTCAAAAGTAGTGCCCGATTTCTGTCAGTTGATTGTTTGTTTGCCATTTGTATTACAGTGTACAAGAAGGTAGAAATAAATGAATGACATGTTTATCTAACCATTTATTCGGGGGAAAATTATTACGGAACTGTACCAAGCTGTTTTACTTGCAATTTTCAAAGTGCCTTCCCTCGTGATCGATGCACAATTGCAGCCGAGCAGGCACAGAGTGGCACACACGCCTGCAGAGTTCGATATCAATTTCCTCAAACTTTGCAGTGATTTGAGCCTTCAATTCCTGAATGGTACGAGGCTTTTCACGATAAACAAGGTCTTTCATGAGCCCCCAAAGAAAGAAATCTGGAGGTGTAAGGTCTGGGAGTGTGCCGGCCACTCGATCGGACCGCGGCGGCCGATCCACTTTCTGGGAAAGTTTTCATCAAGCCACTGACGAACATGACAACCATAATGAGGTGGAGCTCCATCTTGCTGGAAATAACAGTCCTGATCTTGTACCCTGGGCCAAAAGAAGGTTTGCAGTATATCCAGGTAAATTTCTGCAGTGACAGATCCCTCAAAGAAAAAGGGTCCAATTATCCCTAATGGAGATATGGCTGCCCAAACTGTCACGCCAGGTAAATTTACCTCCTTCTCAACTGTCACTCTTGGGTTCTCCGCAGCCCAGTAGACACAATTGTGTCTGTTAATTGTGCCGTTAAGCTTAAAACATGCCTCATCTGACCACCAGATGTTGTCTAGCATTGTGTCCTCTTCGTCAAGTTTAGCTAAGAACTCTTCGCAAAATTGAAGACGGCGGTCGTCATCTCCATCATGAAGGGCATGCAGTAAGCGTGGAATGTAAGGTTTCCATTTTTTCTGGTGAAGGATACGGATAACACTTGATTGGCTCACTTCCAACTCTGCAGATAAACGGCGAGTTGACTTTTGCGAACTTTGTTCCAGTCTCCTGATGGCTTCTTCAGCCTTAGCTACATTCATTGCCATTTTCGGATGACCGGACTTCTTTGCCATTTTCGGATGACCGGACTTCTTTGCCATTTTCGGATGACCGGACTTCTTTGCCATTTTTGGATGACCGGACTTCTTTGCAGTGGCTACCGACCCTGTTGCTTCAAATTTCTCGACAATCAATCGTATGTTTCTTCCCTGGGGTGGGTTAATATCGAATTCCTGTGCCAAATGGCGTGCCGCCATCGTTGGTTGTTCATTACATTTGTAGTAATGTTTCACGGCCGCAATGCGTTGATTCATTGAAAGGTAATTCATGGTTCAATTTGGTGAAAATTCAGTAACTTTCCAAACTCTCAGCAATAACCTGCAAAACAAAAACAAAAATAAATAAACTAAGAAAATTAATAATCTGCAAGATAATTATTAACAACATGACTTCCCAGAAAGAATCTGACAGCCGAAAAAACAGAAATCGGGTGCTACTTTTGACTCACCCTGTATATATATATATATTAGGGTGCATTAAACGCCCCATGATTTTCAAAAAGTTGTTGGATTTTAATGTCTATTCCCTCAAATGTTACACTTGTTGGTAGAAGTATGTATGCAAAAATAAATCAAATCGGAGGTGGTCCTGGTGGCCACCGGCCACTTTTATATATTTAGTAGTGATGCACCGAATATTCGGCAAATATTGGTATTACTTATAATACTAATATACAAATATTCGGTATTACTATACTTACATTGATTGAAAGTTGAAAATGTATAAAACACAACGCCAATGTCACTACTCCAACTTTGCTCATTTCCGCAAATTTGGCCTCGCTTTGCGGTCACATTCAACCACTTGAAGAAGATTTTGGAAGTGGTCTTCTCCTCTTGCAGCTGAGACAAAATCAGTTGTGAGCTTTACTGCTCTCTCCGCAGGGTCATTCACAACATTTAACCCATCCACAATGGACTTGGCTGCCTTGAAGTGGTCATTGTTCTGCCAATTGTCAACATCCTCTGTTAGGAAGGTCATATCCAGGTGAAGAAGGTTCACTGTAAACCACGAGTCCTCGTTCACAAGATCAGCCAGGGTTGTCGCTTCTGTAATTTTTGGAAATGACAGTTTGCCATATCCAGAACCGTAGCGGTGTTTTGGAGTGCTTGGCATTTCATCTGGTTGTATGGCCAGTAACACATCTGCAAGGGCATGACGCTCCTTTTGAGGTACTGCATTGCTGAACAGTGCCAAAACAACCAGTTCTGGGGTTAAATACCACAAATGTCTATCAAAGGCTTTCACAGCACTGACTGAAATGATTGAGTTGACAGCTTTATAGTTGAGCAGAGTCTTGTATAAGCACAAATCAAACCATGGGGCATTTGAAGCAGACTGACATATGAGCCACCAATCACAATAAATATAAACAACAAAACAACAAACTCCTTCAGTTTTTCCTGTTGATGTTGTGTTGTTACAGTTCCTCGAGGTAGTACAGAAATTTGCTCTTCAAGTAGGCATATTTTGATGGAATAAAGAATCTTTGACATCCACCTTGCTTTATGCATGGCCCCAGGTCTGTGGAGTGTTCCTTGTTTTGTGACACCATCATCGAGGACTACCTGGCAGAGTTGTGCCATTTCCTTGTAGTCTTCCCTACAGTATGAAGCGCTTGTGCGGATTGTGCTTAAAACCTTGTTTTTGCAGGATAAAAGCAGTTGTTGTGCATCGTCATTGTACATTGAAATGTCAATTTTGGTTAAACTTTCATCCTTTGCATGCGATATGCGTTCCCAATTCTTCTGGAATCTTTGGAACAAAGATGCTTCTGGAGACTTTGATGTCTCAATTTTGAGAGTGTCAAACACATGATCCAGGATTACCTCTCCAACATGATGGCGACATGCACACCACAGAAGAGCACGGTCCAGTTTTGATTGAATGGTAACACAGGCAGCTGTAACGTGTCCAGTGTTTGATGCTGTTGTGTCAAAACATAAGTTGACAACTGACTGTTTGCACTTCATGAATGTAGAAACGTGTAAGTGTGCTCAGCAATGATGTCACCTGATGACATATCACTTCCACGAGGATATCTAGCCACTCCCAGTAGCTTTACATCAGTGGCATTCCCAACCAACACTGGCAATCTTTCTTCCTTACCATTCTTGTTTGTGAGCATATGCATCTGCTTGCCATCCCAGTGAAGTGTTGCAGCTGTTGGGGTGATCCAATTTTCTCGAATATCTTTGGCGATAGCACTTGTTATTGATCGTCGAGCCTTATCAGCAGTTGAATACGACTTGGCCACACGACGTGGATCACCACCTGCCTCTTGAATTACAGCTTCGGTGAGCACAGCCTGTTGAACAGGAGTTATGTTTAGTCGAGTAGCAACAGACACGACTGAAGGCCTTTTCAGAATATCATGAGGAATAAAGGCAGACGTACCTGCATATGTTGATCTGTGGTGACTACGCTTCCTTTGAAGCTCTGGAATCGCCTCTTCTTCAGTTTCTTCCAAGCTATCTGCAGAGGCACTATCATCAGAGCATACAGAACTTTTCATCTCTTGTACACTGGATGATTCATGACGTTCTCGTCTTGAAGCTTCCGCTAAGATGCGTTTTTCTTTTCTACGATCTTTATCAGCTTTCTTCTTGTCAACACTACCAAATGAGGCTACTCTGTCAGATTTCATTGACTCTAAAAATGCTCTATCTTCCTCATTCTTAATGTTTGTCATTGCATCTTTTGTCCATACACCAAAGGTCTTATCAAGACGTTCATTCATGGATTGCAACTTAGCCAAAGTGTTTGGAGATTCTCTGCGAGAAACAGGTATTTGACGCAATTTGTTATTGTCATTAAGAAGGTCAAGTATTAGTTTGCAGCATTGATGGTCTGAAAGCATAGGAATATTTGCTTTAGTGTAGAATGTTTTCAGCTGGATAAGGACTATGCTGGCAGATTTCCATTTGAGTGGCTGTGTTTGTTTGCCTTCACATATTTCTTTCTGGATGTGCCACATCACGCATCGAAGAACCTGCCGGCAAGTTGGGAGGCGGACTCCTGTCAATGTACCATCTCCTTCTGTAAGAGCATTGCCAAGACCAAAAATGGCACTTGCTAATCTGGTCATCTTAGCTTCCATTGTTACAGCTTCCATTGTTTCTGAAAGACAATAAAGGATATTATTAGACTATAAGTGAAGTTTCATTTATGGTACATGTTTTATGTAAATCACCCCTTTAGGGTGCATCAAACACCCTTAGGTTCTTGGATTTTAATGTCTATTCTCTCAAATGTTATGTAAATCACCCCTTAGCAACTCTATATTAAAAGAAACAATGTAAGTAGTCAACTGGTTGGTAAATAAAAAAAATAGATATTTTTACATAGCGCGGCCCCCAAAAATTGCCGCGAAAATATAAAAGTGACCGGTGGCCACCCAGGACCACCTCCGATTTAATTAATTTTTGGCATACACACTTCTAGCAACAAGTGTAACATTTGAGAGAATAGACATTAAAATCCAAGAACCTAAGGGCGTTTGATGCACCCTAATATATATATATATATATATATATATATATATATATATATATATATATACATATATATATATATATATACAGGGCGTCCCAAAAAAATGTATACACACTTTAACAGCTGATAGCTCAATTGATGTTTCTTTCTTTCCAAGTTAAACCCATTAGAATTAATAATGGCAGTCAGACTAAGCTTTGAACAAAGGAAATTCATTCTAAAATGCTACTGGAAGTGTGAAAACGCAGTTGAAGTGCAAAGACAGTTTAGGAGGGAGTTTCAAACAGATCCACCAACGCGACTTACCATCACTCGAATTAGAGATAAGTTTGAAGCCGATGGAACTGTTCAGAATGTCCACAAGAAGCGTTCCGGAAGACCACGGACATCGACAAGCCCCACAAAGCAAGAAAGAAGAAAATCTGTGCGGCAAGCGAGTCGTGAGGTAGGAATTTCAGAATCGTCTGTCCAACGCATTTTGAAGCGCTGTCAATGGAAAAGTTACATTCCAAGATTAGTCCATGCTATTAATGAAGATGATCCGGACCGAAGAGTGGAGTATTGCGAGTGGTACTTGGCACGATGTGGATGTGGATTGGACGAAGGGGTTTCGTAGAATACCCTCCGCGTTCACCAGACCTCACACCACTAGACTTTTTTTTATGGGGATACTTAAAAGACAAAGTCTACGCTATAAAACCTGCAACAGTCGCTGAATTGAGAGCAGCCATTGAACGAGAATGCACACAAATACCAAATGAAATGTTTCGTGATGTTTGCGATTCCATTGCTTCGCGTTATCAGCAGTGCCTGGACCAGAATGGACATCAGTTTGAAAACAGGCGTTGACAAAACAATTAAATAATGTCTGTAGATTCTATTACATTTTGAAAATGGAATGTATTTTAATAAACACTGCCTTTATAAGTATTTAAAGTGTGTGTGTACATTTTTTTGGGATGCCCTGTATATATATATATATATATATATATATATATATATATATATTATATATATATATTATATATAATAATGTTATAATGTTTCAGACCAACAAAGACCCTAGGATCCACTCATGGCTGGTCTACCTAACTGTGTTCGTAATCGTGTATTGTGTATACACATATGAGGAAAAGTGTAGGTGTGGCTGTAAAGACTATACAGTAATGTAGAAATGTGTGTGCACCCATTATGGGTCTCCCGTTTAAAGGTGTTTGTGGGGCAAGTGAAGATCATGAGTTTTTCAATACCTCACAGTACTATGGGGGGCACCGCTCGGCAGAGGAATCTCTTTAAATGGGGTGTGTAAGGACAGAGAGTATCCCCTAACTCCCCTAACCCAAGACGCTGCCTCCCTATATCCCACAACACTTGTGTTGAGCTGTGGGATCTATCCCCACAAAGCCTTAATTTTACTACCTTAAACTATACCCTTTCTATCAACATGCGCGTCCAATCGATTCTTAAACATGTTTATAGACGTGCTACTAATTACTTCTACCGGCAAACTATTCCAGCTATTTACTATTCTATGCGTAAAAAAGTTTTTCGCAACTGCTGTCTCGAACCTTCTACTTGTCAACTTACACCCGTTATTTCTAGTCCTATTATATTGAGATATTTCGAAAAAGCTATCTCTATCTACGTTATCAAACCCATTCATAATTTTGAAAACCTGGATTAGATCACCCCTTAACCCCTAGTCTCGAGTGTAGTCAATTTTAACTCTTTAAGCCTATCCTCGTACGACTTTGACCTAAGAGACGGAATCATCTTAGTTGCTCGTCTTTGAACTCTTTCGATTTTGTCTATATCTTTGCGCATATGCGGATTCCAAAATTGGACCGCGTACTCCAAATGGGGTCTAACTAATGATTTATAAAGAGGAACTATAATATTGCGCGATTTGTACTCAAAATTTCGAGCTATAAAACCTAACACTTTGTTCGCCTTATTGACCGCTGCTGTACTTTGTTTCGCTACTTTTAAATCACCAGTGACTATAACTCCTAAATCTTTTTCCTGCTCTACGCTTGTTAAATCTTTCCCTGACATACTATACGCAAAATTACCGTTACGCGAACCTATATGCATAATTTTGCACTTATCCACGTTAAATCTCATTTGCCATGTGACTGACCAATCAACGATTTTATTCAGATCTTCCTGAATTTTACCTCTATCTTCGTCATTAATCGCCCTACCACCCAGCTTCGTGTCATCCGCAAACTTTGAAACTGTACTGACTAGGCTGACATCTAAATCGTTAATATATATAAGAAAAAGCAAGGGGCCCAATACAGAACCCTGAGGAACGCCACTCGCTACATTAGCCCAACACGACTCCGCTCCATCAACGACCACACTCTGTTTCCTGTCTCGCAACCATTCTTCTAGCCAATTTATTACTACACCCCTGATTCCATGAGCCTTAGTTTTTCAATCAGTCTTTTGTGCGGCACGGTGTCAAACGCTTTTTGAAAATCTAAATACACTACATCAACCGCCCGATGTCTATCGTAAACGTTAACCACGCTTTGGAAAAATTCTAAAAGATTAGTTAAGCAAGATTTGTTTCGCCTAAAACCGTGCTGCGTATTTCTGACCAGATTATGCACTTCTAAGTGTTCGACTATACGATCCCTAATTATTGATTCCAGTAGCTTACCTACAACAGACGTTAAACTGATTGGCCTATAATTTCCCGCCGCACCTTTATCGCCTTTCTTAAAGATAGGTGTTACGTTTGCTAACTTGAAATTATCTGGTACGCACCCTCAGAAATAGACGCGTTAAAAATCTTTGTTAGCGGCACAACAATGCTATCTTTTAATTCTTTTAGTTGTATGGGATACATGGAATCCGGACCCGGTGATTTACGCGTTTTCATTTTATCAATATAGCGCATTACTTCCCCTTCACTAACGACAATATTATCCAAAATATTACCATTATCAAAAGGTGGTATGTCTATGACCGTAGGGATATTCGTTACATCTTCTATAGTAAAAAACTGACGTAAAAAATTCGTTTAGCAAGGTAGCCATTTCCTTGTTTTCAGACTAGATCTCCATTTCCATTTTTTAATGGACCTAAGACACTTTTTACTGGATTTCTATTATTGACGTATTGAAAGAATCGCTTGGGATTTTCTTTACCGTCACGAGCTATGGAGATTTCAAATTCGCATTTTGACTTTTTTATTACACTTTTAGCTTCACGCCTTAGAGATATGTAGTTGTTTCGTAACAACAGATTATCTTTATCGGACTTGTATAGCCTATAAGCCTTCTCTCTACTCTTTATAATGTCTCCTACTCTAGAAGTAAACCACAAGGGCTTGTTGTTTACTTTCGCACGCTTAATTTTGTACGGTACACATTCCTCATTTATAGTCCTAAATACCTTTACGAACGATTCCCACATTAGTTTTGTGTTGGAGTTCCCCATTATGTTTTCCCAATTGACGTGTGAAAATTTATTTCGAAATTTACTAAAGTCTGCGTGCTGGAAGCTAGGAATTTTAGTCGAGTTAGTTGGTTTCGAGTGACTTACTGAGAGGACAAACTCTACCATATTGTGATCGCTATTGCTCAACGGTTCTATTACTTGAAGATTAGTAATTAGCCTATCATCCGTAGTTATTACTAAATCTAAAATACTGTCCAACCTCATAGGTTCCCCAACCTTTTGAATAAGAAAGCTATCCTCGAGAAAATTAACTAAACGATTACCTTCCGCGTCTCCCTGCATTGTATCGTAATTCACGTTGGCGCAATTAAAGTCACCCATAACTAAAGCCTGCTCACTACCGATTATTCTCTTTAGTTCACGATATAACGCTTTGTCCGTAGCAGCTGTTTGATTTGGGGGCCTATATATTACCGCAACAAGAAGTTTGAAATCGTTGAATTTAAGTTCTGCTATAGTCGAATCTATCGGTTCTGGAATTGAGTGCTTTACTTCTATAACGTTCGCAATATTATCTTTGATATACAACATAACACCGCCTCCTCGCCTACCTATTCTGTTTTTAACAAAAAGTCTATAACCTTTAATTTGATACTCCCCTACAAAGTCACGTGTTTCAGTGCTAAGCCACGATTCATTTATCGCAATTAAATCAGTCTTTACAAGCAATTAAAGAAAAAAATTCGTTTATTTTATTTCGTAGGCTACGAGCATTTAAGGATAGAACCTTCAAATTGTATGTAATTGCGACACCTTCGCGAGCGCGGGGGAAATTTGTGGAATTTACGCTGGGACCGTTCGGCTTACGGCAGCCTGAAAAGAAGAGACAGTATTATGAAATAGTCTTCCTAAACGCGCAGCTCCAACTTCATTAAGATGAAGTCCATCTTCGAGGAACAAGTCCTCCTGCCGTAGAAACTGTTCCAAAAATTAGCAAAATGCACTCCTTCCTGTTGGCAAAGAGACTTTAGGTTATTGTTAATATAGGTCGCCTTGCTGTAGAAATCGCTTCGTTGGATAATTCGAGGAAGTATACCTGTTAAAACAATCTTATATACAGGGTGGGGCACGGGAATCAAGTGTTTTTTGAATAGCTAGTAATCGGCCATTAGGAATGGGAGGGGCGTGTGGTAGGTAGCATTCCATTCCTGGGTTCATAGCATTTAACTTTAACTAACACTCACCTTTATCTTTCAGGTGCCATCATGGAGCAGTGGACGTTAGAACACCGCATGTTCGCGTATGATCATTTTGTTAGGAGTGGCGAGTCAGTGACAGCAGTTCAGCGTGCGTTTCGCCGCAGATTCAACATTCATCGAAATGACTCTGTTCCGCTCGTGACACAATCTTACGTTGGGTTAACAATCTTCGAACAGGAGGCTCAATAATGAAAACAAAACCGAAGGGGCCGCAACGCACTGTGTGTACTCCAGAGAACGTTGAAAGGGTCAGACAAGCGATGTTGCAAAGCCCAGGCCGCTCTGCTCGGAGACATTCAGCTGCACTCGGAATCAGCAATCGTACTGTTAGATGGATTTTGCATGAAGAATTACATTTTCACCCATACAAGTTAGCGATGGTGCAGGAATTGAATGTAAACGATTGCCCCCAACGACTGAATTTTGCACAGGAAATGCTTGCACTTTGAGCAGAATGAAAACATGATGGTGGTAATGAGTGATGAAGCCCATTTCCACCTTAATGGGGCCGTCAACAATCAAAACTGTCGGTATTGGGCTGCTGAAAATCCGCGACAACTCCATGAAAAACCGCTGCATAGCCCTAAGGTTACAGTTTGGTGCGCGGTGGGAAAGTTTGGCGTCATCGGTCCCTATTTCTTCGAACAAAATGGGGTTACCGTTACCATAACATCTGGGCGTTACATTGAGATGGTGAACACCTTTTTCATCCCTGAGTTACGAAGAAGGCGTATTGCTCGTCGACATTTGTGGTTTCAGCAAGATGGGGCCACGCCACACACTGCCAGAGCGTCAATGGCTGTTCTTCACCCCCTGTTTCCCAACCATCTCATTTCGAGATTTGGTGACATTGCATGGCCCCCTCGGTCCCCTGACTTGTCCACATGTGACTTCTTTCTATGGGGGTACCTCAAGTCACGTGTCTACAAGGACAAGCCCGTACATTAGATGCATTGAAGGAAGCGATCCGTCAACAAATCATCCAAATCAACAGAGACCTGCTGGGAAGAGTGGAGGCCAATTTTCGTAAATGCCTTCAACAATGCGTCGACGGCCAAGGACATCATATGCCAGATATAATTTTTGGTACATGATTATTATGACATGAAATGCTATGTTCTTACGAATGTTGTTCTACCAATATATTTTCTTTACAAAAATAAATATCATTTTCCTGATTATTCCAAAAACACTTGGTTCCCGTGCCCCACCCTGTATATATAATATATTAGGGTGAGGCTATAGCCCTTACCATGTCCAATCAAGCCTACCTTTTTTTTTTTCTCAGTGGGGATCCCCCCCAAATAACAAAACTGAGAGGTTTCTGCAAAATTGGACTTTATTTACTTGTGGCTGGGACAATTATGTGCTTTGTGCAATTATGTGACTCCATTTAGTGAAATAGATTATAACTTGAGAACCATTGCACCTAGGAAGGTCATTTTGGGTGCAAAATGACTGGAAACATCAAGTTTATATACAACTTTTGAACAAACATATGGTCTAGGGCAGAGCCAGCCAAGTTGTTTTGTCAGTAGGCCACTTTATAAAAAATCAAAAGTCAAGCGGGCCACCTTAATATTTTATTATCATTAAAATATCACAATTAATAACTGCAAATAACTGTTTATCAAAGTAAATTTATACTAAACTTTTGCCAAATACAAAATCTTAAAAATTACAAATAAAACTTACCTCTGAATACAATGTTCCGTGTGGTAGTGTGATTGACAAGAAATAATGTTGAGGTGGTAGAAAAGTCACTAAGATTCTGAAGGGTAGGGAAATATTGGCATCTAAAACAAACAGTATATATAACTGATTGTGCATATAATAATTATTTTGTATTTATTTTTTATTTAATTTTTTATTTATTTTAATTTCTTTATAGAATTAATATATTTTTTATTTATTATTTCTGAGGCGGGCAACCTCCAAAAGTCAAATGGGCAACTTTTGGCTAGCCCTGGTCTAGGGGGCTTACTTTTCGAGTTATAGCAAAAAAAAACCATTGTACCATCATTGCATATCAACTTATAAACATTCACTTCCCAAGAAATCAAAAACAACACAGTTGTACTGAATTGTAGAAGGTTTATTATGTTACATAGGGTGATTCAAATATGTGGGTAAAATTTTTTTTTATATATTTTAATGTGTTCAACCCTTTAAATGGTTCATTTCAGCATAAAAACAACTATCCTAAAATATTTTAGCAAATTTTTAATTTTTAGGGGTTGCTACCAGCAATTAAAAATTGACAGAACGACTCAAATTTTTCCACACCACCCAGGGGGTACAGTACAAGGCGCATTGCTTTTTCTTAATGTGGAAAGCTCCCCCATAGGTCCTACCATAACCACAAGCATGCATAATTAAACTAGCATGATATTTGAGATATTAGCTGTCCTTACTTCATCAATGTTTCTTTCTTTCTATCAGGGTAAACAGCCCTGTAGTTTTTCACTACTTGTAGCAAGAGTTGTTTTTGATCTTCGTCATGTGTTAGTATTTTATTATATTCATCCATTAATTTTACTCCTCTTTCCGCTATATCATTCATGACTTTCCACTGTTTGATAGATTTCTTAGCGGAGTTATACTCTTCATTATGCCATTCTTTAGCATCTTTGAATAAAAATTTTGAACTAAATTCTGTTATTGTAAAGAATCTTTGAGTATTTGATGACAAAATCTTCTAATTTCTTCGTTGGAATAAGTGCAGTATCTAGAAAAGCCCGTTTTGCAGGAAGAGTTTCTGTTGTATTTTGCAAGGCCTTTACAATTTTGTTTTTCGTTTCAGTAGGCACTTCATCATCATAAAAGGCCAAGGCTACCAGTTCTTCTGATAGGTACCAGAGGTGACCTAACAGTTTTTTAATAGCAACAAATGCAATTGTCATTTATTTGTTTGTAGACTACAAGATTCTGTAATAATTCCAGAGCAAGACGAGGAGTGCAAGATGGCACAGGAGCTGTAAACCATGCCTTTACATATAACCAAGTAGCAAATAGACAGATGTCTTTTAGTCCTTTTTTGTCTTACTGAAATTTTGAACTGAGATTTGAACATAAAATTTTTTAATGAATATGTAATTTTGGCCATCCACCTAGCCCGATGAAGTCCCGCTGGATGTTTAAATTTGATTCCACCTTTTGGTTCACCTCCCCAAAAAATAATTGTTAACTGCAATAGTTCTAGGTAATCGTCTCTTGGTTGGAATGTATCTAGTTGATTTGTTGCAAATATAATTATGTCATCTTTGATGTCATGAATATTTTCATAGATATCTGGATCTGATAATGCTGTTTCGTAGTCCTCCTTATTAATGCTTGACCATTTTTCTCTGAACTTCTTAAAAAGGACTATATCTGGGCCAGAAGATGGTGATAAAGACTTTGAAACAACAGCTTCCAGCATAATTTCAAATATATGGTGTCGACATGCCAGCCACAATAAATCGTTGTTGAAATTTTGTTCTAGAAGAATAGCTGCACCATTTCTAGGACCAGTATTGGCTGCCGTTGTATTGAAACGCATGCATTTTATTTGTTCGCAGATGTCCCATTCAAGCGATGTCTGATTGTTTGCATTAAAAAGAGACGCATTTCTGTCACTCAATTTTGCAATATCAAGACTTCCTAATAATTTATCATCAAACAATTTTCTACATTTGCCAACCTTACTTTTCCATGTTGAAGGTTGTGCAGCACAGAAACCAGATTCATCACTTTTACTCTCTTCTGATTCTGATGATGTACTGGTGAGTATGACAGCCTCTTCATTCTTCTTTCTTCTTTCTTTTGATCTCTTCTTCTGCTTTCCTCTTTTCATAACGTTGTTGCTTTTCTGCTGCTCTTTGCTCTTTTTTAGCAACAGCCTTATCAATGGTACCTATTTTTCCATGACGTCCTTTCTCGCGTTGCATTTTCAAGAATTTCTTATCTTCTATTTTTATAAGCTGCATACCATTCTCATGAGCAATGTCAAATAAGTTTTCCAGTTTATCTTTCCATTTTTCTTCTTTATTATTTAAATTTTGTGATCTTTTCAATTTGTTTGCTTTGTTTTTCTTAAGCAGCTGTCATTCCTTCAGTATTCCTTGAATTTTATCTACTACATGTATTCTTTGTTTTGCTGGTATTCCTGCTTTTTTCCAAACTGCTAGCACATCATCTGCAGTAGAGCAGCATGATTCTCTAATGTCTTGCTTTTTAATAGTTCTGTAGTGCATGAAGAGGCCATCATTTCCTTCTCTGATGGTAATACAGATGTCTTTAGTACTGCAGAGGGCTGCCCAATTAGCCATACTTCAGTTTCTTTTCTTGTAGAACTTCTCCCAAATGAGCAACTGGGTGATGGTGAGTTAGGCCTAGCTTCCATAATCGATTAATTGGTATCAAAATTACGAGTTCCAAGCAACAATTAAAAGCAAGCTAGTATATAAACCATTAATTCAAAATTCTGAAATATAAACAATTAAACAAAATCATAAGTTGTAAAAACAAACAAATTGAAAAAGAGGGAAACTTTGACGCCTGGTAGCACATAGTAAATTTTATTTAAAATTCACCAAATTTGGCATACACTACTTTTTTGTCATAGGGAACAAAAATACAGGTTGAACAATTAAAAAAAAAAACTTTGATTTTTTTGAATCACCCTAAATTATACACTATACAGGGTGTCCCGTAAGTCTGGACCCATAGGGAAAAATAATAAAATTACAAAATAGTCCAAAAATTTATTACATAATCTGTTCAAAGTGTCCGCCGTTGTGTCGCACACATAGTTGAAGACGCAATCTCCACTGCGACAGCACTTTCTGAATCACAGTCGCAGAAATTTCTTGACACGCCTCCACAATGCGTGCTTTAAGGTGGAAAATGTTCTGAAGTTTGACCTCGTACACTTTGCTTTCAAGTGGCCCCACAAATAAAAATCATAATAAAAAAATAATAATAAAATAATAATAATAACATAATAAAAATATATATTATAAATCCCTATGGGTCCAGACTTACGGGACACCCTGTATATGTAGTACAGTACCTATACAAAAAAATCACAAACTCAAGAACCACATTTCTTGAGTACCGTATTGTGCCATTTTCTCTGGTCTGGGCCTGTCTTCCTGTCATTTTCTGCAACCAACCTGTAGCACATTCTGATACCTGTCCTCACTCTTTGCTGCACACAGAAAGTTGCTCCCAAGTTTGACCCCTCTCTCCACGCTATCATTCACAACTCTGAGGTTTTCAGTCACTTTTAGAGCAGCTTAGTATGATGGATATTCAGACCACTGGTGGTCATAAACTAAGGTCAAGGTCAAAAAGTCAGTGACTGAAAATATCTTTAGTATGTTAAATGAAAGCCCGATTTAGGAGCTTTACATTGGTACTAGAACGATCACCAGAGTTATAAGCATTTTAGGGAATCTAAAATAGGAAAAATTTTAATAAAACTTCAAATTTCAAAATGCTGTATATCCTAAATTAAATGACATAGGGAGATGAAATTTCATATTTACCACTTGCTTACCATACCCAGCAAGCTTGCCAAATTGTATTAGAATCCAAAATGGTCACAATTTTTTTCCCTCCTGATCTGTGTTGATTTAACACGGAATGACCCTATAATTTAATTATAATTTAAATAAATTACCTATAGTTACCATAGAATTACTTGCTGCTGAATATCTCAGCAATTGGTGACTAGCATACATACATAACCACAGTATGGGCATCATTATGAATGAACATAATAGGCTGTTTTAACCTAGGCTATGTAATATATAGGGTAGGCTTCCCAGATGAATTATGGTCTACTTTTAGTTTCATAGAGTACTACATTACTGTATTGGATAATGTTTGATGAGATGTCAAAATACTGAGAGGTTTTAATGTTTTCAAATTGAAATTAAAGGACTTAATATTGCGATAAAATTATAGGTCCTGTCTACTATAGCTCAGTGGGGTAACACAGTTTCCCAATAAGCATAGTGAATACACTGAGGTTTGATGTTTAACTCTCAATGGTGCTGGTAATAATAATCCAAGGGTTAGTGCAATAGAGCACATTTTTCTGGCCCTCTTGACCATTAAGTATTATGTCTACTTTGCTTAAATTATTTACCTAAATGATTCCCTTAAGTGCATGAAATTCTGTCTGCTTTGGAATGACCTACACTGAGTTTAACTTAATTGCCTTTGATATGGGTTTGAGGCTGGAGTGCTGTAAGCACTATTAGAGTTAATTAATTGCTTTAGTTTCAAGAAGTATGAGTACGTAGGATAATTTAAGATAGAATTATATACCATATTCATAAATTAGTGTGAAATATTTAAAGTAAAATTGTAATCATACAACTTCACTTAAATTCACTAAACAAAATTGAAAGATTGATTATACTTTTTTTTTGTTTTCAGCACTTTTCCATATTACAAAATTTAATGCATGGACTATGTCATAGGCTGAACTGTCCAAGCCTATATTAGACTGTCCTCTATTTTTAATTAAATTGCATTTAAATCTTTATGCTAATAAAAAAAAAATATAAGCAGTTGAGCCTTACCCCCTTTGGCCAGTTAACATGTCTACTTACCCAGTAGAACAGCAGAATTCATATTATAATGAACCTGTGAGGAATTTTGCCCTTCCAAATCATAGCCAAAGCAGAGCACAATACTATAACCTTGAGAATGTTGCTAAGCCCCAAAACTTTTCCTGTCAAGTGTGCAACAGAAGTTTTTTTTCACATGGTCAGTATAAGAAACATATTGATGAACATGTTGAGTGTCCTTTCCCAGAGTGCAAACTCCGAGGAAATATTAAAATTATTGACCAACACATTACCCATCAGCATATGCTTGTTAATTTTGAAGCTCTTCAAATTGATGATGAAGCTTGGATTGCTGAACGTAAGAAGCGATTTCCTACCAGAGAGCGGGCAGAGTTTAGAAGAGCTGAGCAAATAGAAAGAATTAAAAGAGGGGAAAGGCTAGGCAAAGATAAAAGGAAATTTGCCCAGAATAAAACAATAAAAGGAAATACTTTGACCAAATACACACGACCTACTAATTGTGAAAACAAAAACCAAAGCAAGGAAGCAAAAGACACTTCAAAATATAAGAAATTTGAAGAAACTGTCATTTCCATAGCTGATCCTTATGATTCAGACTCTGAATACAAATGGGGAGTCCCTGCATTTAAAGGGACTAAAGCCTTCTATGAGAGTACAGGAGAAGTATCTTTATTTGGACTGAGAACCACTGAGAGCTCAATTCATGAATACTCGGATATAGATATTAGTGATGAGGAAGACTGGAGTAGGCCATCTGAAGTTGTTCAAAATAAAAAGGAAACTTTACAAAATGCTTTGGGGTCTTTAATTGGTGCCTATGATTCTGAATCAGATTCTGAACTTGACATTCAGAAGGAGAAAACTTTGTCAGTCAATTTAACTGAAATTAAAATGGGAATAAATGCCCTTAATGTTTTAAATGAAGTTAAGGAGGAAGCAGAATTAACAGTTACCATAGAAACTGATTCTTACAATAAGAATGGAAGTTTTAGCAAAAAGAAACGAAAGCACTATAATAGCTCAAACAAAAATAAGAAAAAATTTGAAAATGCTGAAAATTCGCTTGCAATTAAGAAATCCAAAGTAAATGGACCAAAATCTTTTAAACCCAAACACAGGCAACTTACTTTATTGCAGAGGTTATTAGAATCAGATATAACTCATGAAAGGAATGTAATTCTTCAGTGTATCAGATATGTTGCTGAGAATAATTACTTTGGGTTTGGTTCTAGCACCAGAACTGAGTAATTGTGTAAAAATAACAATTGAAATAAATTATTGATGTTGACAGTTTATTGCTAAAAACATGTGTAGGCCTGTTGCCTTCATGTACAAAATCCATACATTATACCTATGGTGGTGTCCTAATTAACTGTGCCAACATACATAAGTTTAGTTTCAATTTGATTACAGGCTATAGGAATTTATGCTTATTTTTCAATAAATTTTAAATAAATTTTAAATAAATCTTAACGAACAAATCCATGAAAAGTTATTAGCCCAATTTTGTTTTTTTTAGTGTGCAAGTCCTGTCTCTAGAAAGAAAAAAAAAAATATATATATATATACAGGGGGTCCTTGCATTCAGATACATTCCTGAGAAACAACTTAAAGCAAAAAGATCTTACCCAGCATCTTAATCAGAAGGCTACCCAGGGTACCTATTTATCTACCAACCACTTTCTTTATTGTTTGGAAGGATGAACAGCTGGGTTTTGCTGCGTGCTGCCTGTCATCACTGGGTTTTGATCCTGGGGCTAATGGGTTTGTAGTCTGCGACATTTGCCACACCACCACTGAGTTATTATATATATATAATAATGACAATCTACAATCTCCTCCTGTATTTGTAATTATGTATGTATAATCAAAATTAACCCCCAGTAAGATTCGAAACTGTGCCCTCTGATTTAGAGAAATGCATTGATCATTAGGTTAAGACTGGATGAAAATTAACAATCAGATATTTCATCACACAAGGAAACACCACTTTCGTTTTCCTGTGGTGTTTACATTGCTAACACCCAGGTGGGAGAAGTTCCATATTAAAAACGATTTGGCCATACATACATACATACATACATACATACTGGCGCTCATTAGTGTTTGTACAGAGAAATATTATGGTTATATTCATCCTTAACTTTTGTACCATGCATACAATAGTTATGAGAAGTTTAGCATTCACGTGGAAAAATTTAAGAAATAAAAAAAATTGAATATGAATGAATTGCAACAATCATCTTCAGAAGAATGGGCTGAAATTTCTACTGAGAGATGTCAAAACCTTGTAGAAAAATACTCAATGAATCAATGAAATCATTCAAGAAAAATGTGGACACACAAAGTAGTAAATAATTTTGTGAATAAATGTTTGAAAACTTTTACAGTTTAACTTTATTTTACTCAAATTCTTTGATGTTTTACATTATATGTTGGAATTAATTTTTTTTTTTTAAATTTTTCCAAAGAATGGTAAACTTTTCATAGCTAGCTATTCTACGCATGGTACAAAATATAGGATGAATTTCTATGTACCAATACTTCTGAGTGCCACTGTGTATATATATATATATGAGCAGTACTAGTGGTGTTAGTGTTTTATTTAAATAATTACAGACATCTCAGAAAATTTTCTTACCATCTTGATATTGGTGCCTATAAAATAAAATGTTTGTCTAAATTTACTATATTTCATTTGTTCATTAGTTATCTGAAGGCTATTTTGTTTTCTCCATGGTGTGGCTGCAGTACTTGAAATAAGGTAGAAGACGTGTGCTGGATCCACTGGGAATAAAGTACCAGCCCAGTCTCGGCTATCTAGCATTGTCATTCATGAAAAGGCTTCTATTCTTCTTGGTTTGTTATTAAATCTTTTACCACATTTATTCATACAGTTGCCAATTAGATTGTCTTTTTGATATACTCATTTCAGTTCCAAGGGTGTTTGCAGTTCCGAGGTTGCTTAACTTACTTCTTAACAGCAAAGGTCATGTGACTGGGGGGATCAACAACTGTGTGAGAGATTTAATTTAAACTGTGGGTTGCTACATCATCTGGATGGTCACCTATCCAACTACTACCACCCAGGCCTAATATTGTTAATGTACAGGAAGTGGTGTTGTGACCATAATTCAGTATAATTTACTATGTCTATATATTACCAAGTTTCTGCATCTCATGAGATGTCATACTAAAATGGATACACAATAATTTACAACTTACGCTTACTATCTGTCGCAGCCAAAATAATATCCCAACATATACACAACATGCTAACATTCTAGTTAATCACTATGCAAAGATAAGTCACTTAAACAGAGAGAACAACCAGAAACACGCAGACAGACAAACAGCCAGACACAAGAAAACCAACAGACTCAACACGACCATTACACCCTTCAATACAGACCAGACCACCAAGAGTGGATCTTAGGGTCTTTGTTAGCCTTAGCTTCTGTAGATCTGTAGATCATCAAAAACATTAAGAATTTGAAGGCTACTGGACCAGACAACATATCTAACATACACCTTAACACTTGGGCCCACAGGGAATACTAGCTCTCACAAATATCAGCACATATTCATACCAACACTATATTATTCCTGACATGGAAACAAGGTAAAATTATTACACTACTCAAACCAAACAAAAATCCAACAGAACCAGCTTCCTATAGACCCATTACTTTACTATGCACACCTTCCAAAGTAACAAAGACTAATCTTACAAATCACCAACCCACACATACCACTATCGGCTACTCAACATGGATTTGGACCTCACCACTCAACCATGACATTACTCACTAACCTCACGCAGCACATCATGGATGGCATCAACTCCAGATGACCAGCTCAATATACACTATTAGCAACAATAGACATTAGTAAAGCATTTGATGCTATCCCATGCTTCCCTCTCATAAACAAAATACTCAACACAAACATGCACAATAACACTAAAAGATGGCTGAGCAACTATCTTTCAGGAAGATACTCACATGTCACATTTAATGGCAAGTCATCCAAACACAAGCTTTTTCCAAATGGGATCCCTCAAGGCTCTGTTCTCTCACCAACACTGTTCAACTTGTACATGCATGACATTCCAATACCCATAGATAACAAGCTTACCTTATCATATGCAGTAGTGATGTAGCGGATGTCATTTTTTTCACATCCGCGGATGCGGATGCGGATGAGGATGTTTGATTTCGACATCCGCGGATGCGGATGTCTACATTTTCGTTATTTTTTAGGATATATTCGAGATTTGTTGTGTTTAACGTATATAATAAGTTATTATATAGAGAGAGCTGTAGCTATAATGTAGTATAATTGATTAATTGTACAATAATTGCTGTACTTTTCTCTGAACATATAAAATAATATCAAGCATCTAACTAATATAGAAATCAATTAGTGAATTCGTCTGCAAATAAATTTGTTATATTTTGTCGAGTTTCAGCCACAATTAGAAACCATAATTGTGTTACCAGGATGCGGGATGTGAACCCAACTCAAATGCACCTCACCGACCTCTTTCCCCAACCTCCACCCTTATAGAAAGAGATCTTTAATTAGCTTGATAACTATTTATATTAAGTTTAAAGTTTTATTAGGCATATTTATAAATGAGTAATTAAAATAAAGTAAACTAAGATGTTCATCGTTTAATATTCAAACTTAATTATAGGAAGGTTATGCTTAAGGAACATTAATTTTTCTGCCTTTTCTGCTGCCAGTCTGTTTCTCTTTTCATCATATATTAATCCAGCACTGCTAAATAATCTCTCGCTTGGTACGTTTGTTGGAGGACAGGCTAAATGTTTCCTTGCAAGTTTACTCAAGTATGGATAGATATTCTGCGTATTTTCCCACCAACTAATAGGATTGTGACATGCAGCCAGGCATTTTTCTTGGTGATAGCTCTCGATCATTTTCACTACATCTTTTGACATCGCGTAGGTCTCGTCATTGCTGCTTGACTCAAGAAACTGAGAGAGATTCTGTGATAGATTTGCTCGTTGAAGGTGTTGGTTCTGTCACTGAAACTTTTATTCTTTTGGTGGGTGGCGAAGCGACAGATTCAAGAGATTGAAGCTCTTCAACTGCTTTGCCAAGTGATGATTTAACTCGTTCTAATGTACTAGGTGAAAATAACTTAGCTTTGTAACGTGGATCTAAGTAGGTTGCAAGAGAGTAACTTCATACAAGAACAGCCTCTCGTCTTGTCGCTTGCATCACTTTTGCGCACAATGAACTAGTTATATTATTATAGTAGAATTTGATAATTTCCGCTTATTAATGACGTTTTATCTCAACGGTCCACATCCGCATGACATCCGCAGTCCAAAGTGCGGATGCGGAGGCGAGAAAATGTGCGGATGTTATGCGGATGCGATGTGACCTACATCACTAATATGCAGATGAATCAATCTAACATCCACCCATAACAACATCGACACCGCTACAATAATCTACAAACATACATAAACAGTATACAAGACTGGCTCTCACACAATAGACTCAAAGTAGCACCCACAAAATCAACCATGTCCTTGCTTACAAGCAATACAAAAGAACACCAGATAACTCCACAGCTTACACTAAACAACAACAACAATGTACTTTTTTTTTTTTCTTATCCTCTTCATACTTTGCATGTCTGTAACTCTCTTTTCTTGCATGTTTGTAGTTTGCATGGTATGACTGTGAGTTAAGGCTGTGTTTGCATGGTTTGTAAGCGTTCTTATTTTACTTCTTTTCATCTTTCACCCCTCTCCTATTCTCTCTGACTATTTTTCTGACTTGTTGGCAGTGGCCGGCGGATGATGATGGCGAGTCTTTTTTCTCTTTTTTTGAATGAATGTTAACCCACGAATGATAGGTGTTGCTCCTTACTTAACCCCTTATTCTCTTCTCTTCTCTTTTAAGCCCCTACTCTTTCCTTTCTCTCGGGCTAACCTTAGAGTGGATCTTAGGGTCTTTGTTAGCCTTAGCTTCTGTAGATCTGTAGAACATTCCACACACTCACAGGACCAAAATACTTGGGGTCACATACAACACGTCACTATCTTTTGCAAACCACATTCAGGACATTAAAAACAAATGTATGTCAAGACTTAACATGCTTAGGGTACTTTCAGGCACAAACTTTGGACACCAGCAGGAAACAACAACACTCATATACAAACAATATATTCGCTCAGTTATGGACTATGCTAGCCCATGCTGGGCACCTATTATCTCAAACGCACACATAAACACCTTACAGACAATACAAAACAACACACTTTGAATCATTACAGGATGCACTCAAACAACACCAATAGACACCTGAACACAGAAACAAAATACTGAAAATTAGGGAACATTTAGACATGAGGGGAACACAATTCATGGCGGCAGCGACAACTAACCCACACACCCTTGCCACTACATGTACAATCATGCACTGACGCCTCACACCATTAAGGTAACACCAGAGTCATTATAACCAAATACTCCATCCCATACTGCGCCCCACAGACATCACACAGTAGAGAAAACACAACACACACACCTAACCCACAAAGCACTGACGTGACTCAGTCTGATGCGGTCCTAGGTGCGAAGTCAGAGATCAGCCTGAGCAGATCGGATCGTTAACCTTAGCATGATTCCAATCTGGACATCACCCCAACTTACGGACATATAAGCACAGACTAGACAACTCCACAGATGACACCTGCCACCTGTGCCAAGACACACCACAAACAGTTGAACACATTATGACAAACTGTACCGCTCTAACACAACATAGAACACAACACAACATCACTAGTGTGCTGAACCTCTGGTCCACTCTAGAGAGGGTGATTGGTTACCTGTGTGCTGCTGGCTTGCCTCAGGTGGCTGATTGGCTAAACAACAACCACTTATGCTTACTATTTACAGTTACTATATTTCCCTCTTAGAGGTATAGCTAGGCAGAAGATCATATAAAGCTGTTTTTAGAGTGTCGCAGGAGACACTTACAGGGGTTGGACAGAATAAGGATACAACACATTTTTGATGCTATATTTTCTGGTATCATTAATGGCCTTATGGATATACTTTATTAAATTAATATGTAACTGCATATAATATTGAGAACATCTTTTTAATATGTTCATATTGGTTTTTCATGTTCCTTTGGTTAGCTTCTGCCCAAATTTGTTCATTCTGATGAAGGTCAAGCTTTTCACTCCACCTCAGACCTACAGTTTAACGTGGAATCTGAACCACGCCCCATCAGCAGCCCAGTGTTTAACCACTAGGCCACCTAGGGTAATCGTTTATCTACCAACCACTTTTCTTTATTGTGTGAAAGGATGAACAGTGGGTTTTGCTGCGCACTGGCTTCCATTGGGTCTTGAACCTGGGGCCAATGGATTCGTAGTCAGTGATGCTAACCACTACACCACTGAGGTGCTCTTGTAGAATGTTCTTGTAGAATAAATAAAATATGGTGCTTGGAAGAAATGTTACTGACTGAAAGGAGCATAATAGTAAGATCCCATTTGGTTGTTGTCTGGTCTTTGAGGACTATTGTTAAATTTTGAAAACAAATTTTTTGATGCAACAGTCTTTCATTCTTCACAGCTCATAATTATCATACAAGGTTCTTCTGTCACATTCTATCAGTGTTGCTTTATATTCACTATATTCCTTATTTGATGTTCTTTTTTTATTAGTTTTGCATGTATTCATAACATTGAAGACTGTTCCTTGAGATACAGGAGCATTTATGTGACTTTTATTACTGAAACACCAACCAAATGGGCTCCTACTATCATGCCCTTTTCACAGGTAGTAACATTTTCCAAGCGTTATATTTTTATTTATTTTAAAAGAACATGAAAAACCAATATTAATATATTAAAATAGATGATGTTCTCAATATTATGTGCAGTTACATATTAATTTAATAAAGTACATAACACCATTAATGATATCAGAAAATACATCACCAAAAATGTTTTTTTTTCCATTATTCTGTCCAACCCCTGTAGCTTTGATTAAAAATTGGATAATTAATGAATGTTACAATGTTTGGAGTAGAGTAAACACTAAACAGGAAGTGGAACAACATACCAATAATAATTTTCAGATAATTTATCAGTCACTTTATTGCATAGTGGAGCTAAAATATTAGGTTTTTTTTAATGTTCAAAATGGGTGTCTGGTGGGAGATTTTGCCTGTCAGTTGGGAGATAGGGAGTATTTGCTAAAATAAGTACAGTACAAAATTGGAAGTTCTCCCATCCAGGCGGGAGTTATGGTAGCTATGCAGCCGTTCCAAATGCGCATCTACCCATCCTGACTTCTTAATTCACACTGTTGAATGAGATTTGTAATTAGCAAAGTTTGTATGGGAGGGTGCTGAGAGAGAAGTTTTGTATGAACATTTTATGAGTGAAATTAAATTTTATGATGAGACTTGGCAACTATATTAGACTATGGCCTCGTAAAAGTTTATTTAATTGATAAGTGTTCATCCAAAAATTGACTTGCAGCACCCTCTCAAGTGAGCTATATAAATTACAAATTTCATTCACCAGTATAAGTAGCTATAAGGTCTGGGAGGATGGATGTTTGGAATTGCTGGTAATTTCGGATTAGGCTAGTATTCATTACATATTGTGCTTCTTATGGTCATACTAACAGATTAGAGTGAAAAAGAGCAATATAACTTCACTACTTTCCAAGAGGTAAAAAGTTGTGTTAGATTATTGTATGTTCATTTCAGTATGATAGCTCATGAATGAGATGGGACTTTGTAATTATATTAGACTATGGTTATGACGTGGCCAGGACGTAATCCACAATTGCAAGGGTGCTTGCCTTATTTTAGCAGGACATTATTTCGTAGTTAAAACCCTATATATTATTATTTTATGAACATAATGTAACTCCTGTACAACATTTGGTACATAACTGTTTCCAAAATGAAGCCCATGAATGGGTTATTGTAATTACAATACAGTGCCGCTTAAAGGTTAGAAAGTATCCCAATACCTGTGTGGTGGTCGACCCTGAACCCATTTAACAGTAAATGAAGATGTAAACCATACAGCCATGACAAAATCCATGCCATTGCCTTGCAGTTTGCATCTTTACCTCGTGTTCAGTAGGTTCAGGATTGAGTCCCACTCAGGCCTTGGCTAATTTTGTAATTGTGAATGATATATTTATAAAATATTCTGAATTGTCAACTAAAAATATCTGATTATTGAGACTATGAGAAAGTGCATATTGCCTGAATCAATTTAAGTCATTCCTCCAAGATAAATCATGAGGTTAACTCCATCTAGCCTTTATTTATAAAAATTAAAATGAAGCATATTGAAAAATATATACAGGGGTTAGACAGAATGATGGAAACACTCGCATTTTTTATGCTATATTTTCTGGTATCATTAATGGCATTATGTACTTTATTAAATTAATATGTAACTGCATATAATATTGAGAACTATTTTAATATGTTCATGTTGGTGTTTCATGTTCTTGTAGAATAAATAGAAATATGATGCTTGAAAAAAATTTTACTGACTGTGAAAGGGGCATGATAGTGGAGCCTGTTTGGTTAGTGTCTCAATATTAAAAGTCACATGAATCACCTTGAAGAACAGTTCCATAGTTACGAATACATGGAAAGAAATAAAAAAAAAAACTACACCACATAGGTAAGCACAGAATTATTCCCATTATTCTCCCCAACTCCAAATTCATTAGAACTTTGGTACTGGTTGGTGTTAAAATAGGCTTTACTACAGTTCCCATAACATAGTTATGACTGACACTTGTCTTTGTGGACTATTGTTAAATTTTTAACAAAAAAGTTTTGAAGTTTTGATTCTTCACAGCTCATAATTATATAAGGTTCATCTGTCCCATTCTGTCAGTGTTGCTTTACACTCACTATCCTTATTTGATGATCTTTCTTTTTTTTATTATTTTTGCGTGTATTCATAACCTTGAGGAATGTTCTTCAGGAACAATTATGCAACTTTTATTACTGAAATACCAACCAAACAGGCTCCTACTATCATGCCCTTTTCACAGACATTTAACATCTTTTACAAGCCCTATATTTTTATTTATTTTAAAAGAACATGGAAAAACCAATATGAACATATTAAAATAAATGATGTTCTCAATACTATATGCAGTTACATATTAATTTAATAAAGTACATAACACCATTAATGATATCAGAAAATACAGCACTGAAAATGCGAGTGTTTCCATTATTCTGTCCAACCCCAGTATATATATATATATATATATATATATATATATTGGGTGGTCCAAAAAGTTAAAGCATCGACTAAGTTCTCTCCACAAGGTTGGTTTTATGCCTCTTGGTGTGGACAGTATTTGTGCAAAGTTTCACGTTATTCGGTTAATATTTAGGGGTCGCCCCACTTGCCCCCTTTTTGAAAATTTGGGAAAATATATAGACAACTGAATAACTAAATTTTTTTTTGGTTCTCAAAGAATATGAAAGAAAACAGTGACAATAGGACATGATAATGGGTGTATCTTCATTATTTCTTCTGCATCAGAGTCGCCTTGGATGGTATTGGTATCTGTTTTCGGTGGGCGGCTACGAGTTGTAGGAGGTACTGCTTCTGGTCCTCGTTTCGTGTCAAAGTGTCCTTGTAGCGTTGTGCGAGAGCAATACCTCACTCGGCAGCATCATTGATGACTTTCATCTTTAAGGCGCGATCTCTAAGTTCCCTGTAGTTCTTGTCATTTGGCCATTCCTGTGGATCTTTTTGAAGTAACTGGCACGCTTCCTCCTTACCTCCAACTTTCAAGGCATCAAAGAGGGTCAATGTCCTTTTCGTGACGAAGGATGCCACATCATTTTCAACACCAGCTTCCGCCATGTCAATTCGTCGGGGGCAGCCATTCTTTTGGGATGTTGGAGGTGTTGAACCATTCTCCTTTTGGTATCAGGATCGATCCTATTATCGAAGAATGCCAGTCCAATCAGATGCTCCAACAAGTACCACAGGTGGCGTCTTAGAGCTGTCTTCGCCGCTTGTGCAGCTCCTCCGTGTGGATATTTTTCCAGAAGATGCAGCATTTTGAGATCATTGAGAGGAGCTTGTCCCCCATTGGCGCTTCATGCCAGTACTTGACGTAAATCAGACTGACAAATAAAGCCAGCTGAG
The DNA here is from genome assembly GCA_023014485.1 of Bathynomus jamesi. Classification (NCBI taxonomy): domain Eukaryota; kingdom Metazoa; phylum Arthropoda; class Malacostraca; order Isopoda; family Cirolanidae; genus Bathynomus; species Bathynomus jamesi. The sequence goes on along the minus strand of JAJOZX010008342.1, from coordinate 74,507 downwards.
TCACGTTTCGTTCTTCGTGTGCTGTGAGCTTGAATTGATAGTGAAAGAGGTAGATTTTGAGCGCATAAATCGCCTTCGCCATCCATCTCGCGTGGTGCATGGGACCCGGAGCTCGGATAAAGAGTTGACCACCAGTCTTTCCCCCCAGGAAGAGCAAAGATAGTTCAAGGAACTCCTTGTAGTCATCACGAGGTTGGCTTGCCTGAAGAGCATTAGGTAAGTAAGTGAGCATCTCTTTTCTCATCTCTTGGAGTTGAGAGTTCTTGAACAAGCTGTCCGATGCTGAGACAAATGCTTCGTGGGAGAGAGATGGCCATTCCTTTTGAAATCGCTTAAAAAGGCCTGTTTCAGGACTTCCTGTTGAGCCAAATATTGAGGCAAAGACATCAGCAAGTACGACTTCAAGTATATGATGTTGACAACCGATCCAAACTAGCTCGTGACCCAATGCTTCTTCAATCCTGACACAGGCTCCGCGATGTAAACCCGTGTTTGACGCAGTGGTATCGAAGACGAGACCTCTCACATGCTGTTCCACGTTCCATAATTTCATAGTTTGAAGGCATGCCTGGGCCTGTGCTTCTCCAGTTCCTTGTTTCATCTTTGGGACACCAAGCAGCTTCTCCTGTCCATTGAATGTTATAAGGATTGCTATCCGATGCACATTTGTCTTCTTCCCTTCAATGCCCGGGAGAAGCTTTCCGTCCCAATGGAGAAGGACAGGGTCTTCTAGAGAATGATTCTAGGTCTTCTCGAGCTGCCTGTTCTCGCCCACTTTCTCTGTAGCGATGAATAGAGCTCCGAGAGCACGTCATCCCAGACAGATCATGCCCCGCGGCCTGTAATACAGCTCCAGTTACGAAAACAGCATTCCTCAGAAAGATTGGTGCGATCCATTGCTCCAATGACTTCTGGAGATTGGAAAATGTTCGTAACCTTGTTCTTGGGACGCTTTGGTGCCGGAGCTTCAGACGAAGAAGGAATCGGAACCAATGGTCTATAGTCGTCGTCGTCTTGCGAAAAAAGGGAAGAAGAAGAGGAAAGATCAATTGATGACACTCCTGCTTCTTCCAAATCTTTCTGTGTTGCTTCATGCCTTGCCTTCCTCTTGGCTTCCTTCTCCATTCTGGATCGCTTTCTGTCCGCTTGTGTAGTCGTTTCCTTATCAATGCCAGCCATGCTGCAAGAATTGACGTCCTTGCGCTGCATGGACAGGAAATTTCGGTCCTCAACGTTGATGATTGTGCTCATGGCATCACTGGTTGCGATGTCAAACAGTTCCTGGATGTCCGCTTTGAAGATGTCTTCATTCATTCTATCGCTGGCACGTTGCCTGGTCCTGTGCTTCTTGAGTGTTTTGTAGCGGTCTAAAAGCTTTGAAAGCTTACGGACACAGGAGTCGATCCATTGAGTTGGGATCCGCGCTCGGGTCCAGACTTCAATCACCCTCTGGCATGCCTGGTTCAGACTGTCGGAGGTGGTTTGCTTTTGATTGATGTGGTGGTATTGCCCCAAGAGGAGGGCGTCAAGGCATGTAGGGAGCCTTGACATGGATAAAGTTCCAGTTGCCATCCCTAGAAGCCAAACTTTTGGAATTGATCGAGTTTGAGCCATCGGACCTACGGAAGAAAAAGTACATTATATAATATATATATTCAGAGTGGGGCGACCTCTAAATATTCACCAATCACGCTGCAATTTTGCACAGACCATGTGGACACTAAATGGACAAAACCACACTTGTGGAGACTATCTAAGACAATTTTGAAATTTCCCCCTATGGATTTGGACCACCCTAATATATAATATATATATATATATATATATATATATATATATATATATTAGGGTGACAACTTCTTATAGGGATAAAATTTGAAATTCAAAACAATTTGCCGGCCATTTGTCCAATGCTGCCACCCTATGAGGAAACACCGTAGACGAAATCTCATGGAATTCAGAAAGCATTAGGGGTGCTCGAGTCCATGAATGAAACTGTCGCGCGAAGAAATTTCAAGAATGAACGAGTTTCGACAATGCTTCAAAAACAAAAATGGTTCGAGAATGCAAGTGTATTATATATTTAATAGATTGTTTCCTTTATTTCATACTATAGATTATGCAAATCGATTAATTTATTTCATTAAATTAAAATTTTCATAAATAAATCATTAATAATATGATGTGTATCAATCTTTGGATGATCAGCTTTTGGTCAGTCATTGGTTACTGGGAGAAATCCCGGATACCTACCATCACAGAGAAGAGCATTGGTCGAAAAGTGGTAGATCTTTTTCTTACTTGAAGCTTCTCCAGAAAAATCGTGCTCGCGCTACGGAAACCCAGCGGAAAAAAGAAGATGAGTTCCGTGATAATTTGGAAATCTTTTCGATGTCGCCCACCCTAAAGCGATGGAACTTTTGACCATCGAAGAAGATTGAGCCTTCCTTATTGCTCACGCGAAAAAGGGAGGAGGGGAGTAATGGGAGGAGTTGACAAGAAAATGGCTCATTCTGTCAATGGTCGGGAACAAACTGAAAGACGCCTAGCTCAGCACCAACCTCAAGCCAATATTACTTTTGAAATATTGAGCTGGAATCTTCTTCTACATCTGAAGCACCATTCTGCGCCATCATCTGAAGACTCCACCGCCCGCCTCTCCTGAAAAACGCAAGTGTTATGCTCGTGGCACTATCCAAGTCATCACTCCCGAATTGGCAAGTACATTGGATCGCACAGGAATCAGTCATCGTTCAGCACACCGGATTATCGACGCGTCGCTACGGCTAGAAGCTCAGCCATAACTCACAAAAACTCGCGCTCAACTATGAAACCATTAGAAAATCACGAGAAAGGCTCCGTTCGGCGACGGCAGAAAAGATTAAACAAAGGTTCACACCCAACGAAGTGCTCACTGTTCACTGGGATGGAAAAATTCTACCAGACGATGAAGGTGGTCGGTATGACCGACTAGCCATTTTCGTAACCGAGTTGATACCGAGAAGCTCTCGGGTGTACCTAAGCTGACATCAGGAACGGTGAGGTCTCGCCTCGGTGGTACATGCTGCGCTCAAAGAATGGAATGTGTCAGAAAAGGTATCAGCTATGAGCTTCGACACTACAGCGCTTCAAATACTGGTTACTTGTCTGGGGCTGTGCAATTTTGGAGCAGAAACTCGGCCGCCGACTCTTATACCTTGCATGTCGCCATCACATCCTAGAACTTGTCGTTGAGAAGGCGTACATGGAATGCATGGGACCATCATCTGGTCCAGATATCCTCCTATTCTCCCGCTTCAAAGAGACGTGGAAACAATTTGCCAGATAAGTCCAAGACCCTGTCAGACCTTCCATCGAGTCTGAATGAGAATCGAGAAGAACTGATCGCTTGCTGGAATCTATATCTGACAAAACATCAGCCGAGGGATGATTACGTGAATTCTTGGAGTTGTCGATTACAATCCTTGGAGGTAATTTACCTAACTTTAGGTTTCGGCGACCTGGAGCACTTCACCGAGCACGTTGGGCAAAGTAATTTATTCATTAAAAATCCTGCTGCTTTCCCATCAGTTCAGACTTACAACTCGTGAAATGTCTGGCTTAAAACGATTTGTATTTTTTGCCCTGGAGTTATATGTCAGCGCGTGGTTCACGGCCAGCAGTCCTTCATCTGCTCCCGCGAACGATTTGAAGCTTCTTCAAGACCTAGCAAAGTACCAACGATGAAAAGATCTCAGCATCCTGCCTTAGTCTCCTCGGTCGTCACTTATGGTACCTCAGCGAGTACTTGATTGGTCTCGCACTCTTTGATAAAGGTATCAATGCAACGACGAAAAGAATATCGCTCGATCAATCCTCGAAAAAGCTGCTGCTGAAGATCCTCCAAAGCGAGCCCCAATACCTGCTGTTTCTTCCATTTCAACAAAGCAGCTCTCGGACTTTGCCTCGAAAGGATCAAGCTTCTCTTTGAACTTCTAAAAATTAATGATGGTTTCTTGTCCAAGAACCAGAGACCTGGCCGACGACGAAGATTTCAAGACTGGTTTGACTATAGTTGAAGGACTAAAGTCGTCAATGACATGGCAGAGAGGGGAATTGCTTGATCCAGGCCTTCAATACAAGATTACGAAGATGAAGAACAGCGCCAACATCTCTTGCAGGTTGTTGAGGATCATAGGAAGTCTCAGCATGGTACATTGAAAAGGGGTATGGCTTGAGGAAAAGCAAGAATTAATGGGTGGTCTACAATTGATGAAAGACACACTGGAATATATTTAGTAAATATATTATTTACTGGATTATTACGATTGGAGTACGCCTGCACTTAAACCTTATGAACTAAAACTAACGTTTATTTACATTAATTACAAAAATATTAATTTATTTTTACTAGGTAATGATAATTATTTTTTGTTATAAGGAGAATTATTTACCTCACTTGAGACACCCTTAAATATTATCTGAATGACCTAATATTTACAGTACATTGTTTTCTCATGTAGTAGCAGCATTGAACAAATGGCCAATAAAAAACTCCAAATTTCGATTTTTATTGTCACCCTATATATATATATATATATATATATATATATATATATATGAAAAAACCAAGGAAAGGAAACACAAAATGGTGCTCAAGCGCTTTCGTCTAATGACATCCTCAGGAACACATATATATATATATATATATATATATATATATATATATATATATATATATTATATATATATACCGTAAATGGGGCAATTGAGACCAATTTTTTATCATTTTCATGATGATGTAAACATAAAATAGAGTTATTGAGTTTCAATCATTTAATGGAATTATATGTATATATTAGGTAATTACATAAAAATTAAAGTATCATACAAGTTCATAGTTAATCTTGGCTCTGTAGTAAACAGTTTTGAAAATTTGGTCTCAATTGCCCCAGAGATGGGGCAATTGAGACCAAATTTGGACTTTTAAAAAGGTGACAAAATACCTATTGTAATAAAAAAATACAATTACAATTCCTTTTATAATATTATTTCAACACATCTTAACATAATTTCTGATATAAAACTAGTGTGTGTTAACGTACAAGTTTATTTCTAAACACATTCTTCATTACTACTTTGTTTTTGTAAGTGTCATGCACTTTCACTTTCATCACAATGTCCTTCTCCTCTGTTAACGATATCACTTTCCTCAGCTAACTTGAAGGCCACACAATCTTCTATATGTTTACCAGGTCTCACTATTTCAGTTTTTCTGTAATATTTGACAATCCATGCATCGCCCTCCTTTTCAGTAAGCTTACCTACATAGTGATGATGAATTTTACCTCCTCCAAATTTCACCAACACATAATCTCTAGCAACAAGATTTGTTACACTATCCTCCCTCCTCCTCCTCCCTCCTCCCTCCTCCCTCCTCCAAGTTATTGTCATCAGTGTCACTGTCAATGTCCTTTTCAGAATTGGATTCCATCCTTAGACGCCTAGCAACAGTTTTGCGTTGTACTCCCAAAGAACCTGCACCTGAATCTAGGTCTGCCAAAGTTACACTTTGACCAGATGGAACATGGAGACTTTGACCGCGGGTAGATCCTTGATGCCTCACACTTGTGTGTTGCTTTTCTTTCAGATAGGACAGGAGATCTGGACTGACAAATTCCCTTCCTGAATAATCAGCAGTGTCATCCTTTCTGAGTTTTTGTAAAACATGTTCAGAATCGAAAGGATATATCCCACAGGCTTTGAGTCCAGCCTGGGAGAGAGTACTCCATTTGTCATTCATGCCCTGCATTAATTTAAGAAGAAGCCTGGGTTGGCACCATTTTGGTAATGTCATGAGTTTCCCCTCTCCTTCCTTCCATTCTGTTATGACTTTCCTCCACACAGTCTTTAATGGGCCATACACTGCAACATCTAAAGGCTGCAGGAGGTGTGTGTAGTTAGGTGGAAGAAACACCAATCTGATGATGTTTTCCTCACATAGTCTTACTACCTCAAAATTAAGATGTGAAGGCAGGTTATCTCCCAGCACAACCTTTACCTCATTTGCAGGTAATTTACGAATGTATCGTACTGCTACCCTTTCAAACCAGTCCATAAAAACTTCACCATCAAACCATCCAGACTTGGTGCGATTATAAAAGGCATTAATGGGTCTACCTCTAACCCATGAATCTTGTAGGTGCTCACCCTTATACATGACATATGGGTCCAACACCTCACCATTACAGTTATGGCAAACATAATGGACATTGAACTTTTTGTGGTGTTCATGATCCATTCTGCATGTTTTATTCCCTTTCTAAATATTTGTAGTTTTCCCTTTGGATCATCTGTAAGGTTCATCTCGTCATAATTGATGATGTTTGCTAGAGGTACACCATCAGTTGACACTTTTAAGTTCCTGAAATACTCTGATACAACAGATTCAGTCACAGCAGCATGTTTTATGGCTGATGTTCTGACACATCTGAGAGGAGAGTAGATCAGAATGCCTCTTCAGGAAACCATGTGCCCAATCAATCCCGGGAAGGTTGTCCTTAAATTCCATGATAGTCCGTTGATGGTGGTTAAGATGATCCTGAATAAACATCTGCATTTTGTGGATGTTGAAAGCCAATCCAAAGTCACTTAGAGCCGCTAGATTCTGGGCTATTGACATCTCTTCACCTTGAAGGAATGCAGTCTTTCAACCAATCTTTCAAGGTGATTTTGATCTTCCACTGCATCTTTGCTGCAACGTTGTTTTAGGGATTTGAATGTCACAGCAGCCAACCGTTGAGGCATGCCTTCGGAGATAGCTACTAGTGCCCTAGCTACAACATCTTCAGAGTAATTCATATGGTCTTCTTGTAATTATGCACCATCCTGGGAATAGAAAAAGCAATGATTAATAATAATGCACCATAGCCTAACTACTTGATTTACATGAACTAATTACTATAATAATATACTGTATACAGTACCATCAAAGTAAATAATCAATATTATTATATACAGTAATGCTATTACAATAAATAGATAGGGTATAGAATTAATATTATTATTAGAAAATTAATCCTGCAAAACATTGTAAAATAATGTACATTTGGTCGCATAAAGTATTGTACAGTACACTTGGTTTCAATTGCCCCAGTGGAATTAACTACCATTAACTAATAAATTACCATACATAATTGCATTTATGTTTTCATTAAACCCTTACCTTGGAGCTGGGTCTCAACACAGAGAAGGTTCCAAATTTCTAAATGGTATAAATTTTTCTGTATTGGTCTTAGGATTTCAAAGAATAACAATCACCTAAAACAAGAAGACAATATATTACTTCAGATAATGTGTACATTGATAACAGATCATTAAATTAACACACATAAAAGGTGCACAAGGCATTAATGCTACATTTACCACAAAAAAAAAAAAGAGAAACCTTTATATAATTTGTTTTTATTATTTTTGTAGAGGAAGGCACTTTGGTCTCAATTGCCCCACTTTACGGTATATATATATATATATATATATATATTTTTTTTAATTGGGGTTGTTTAACCTCCTTCGCAACATCTAAGGTCATATGATAGAGGGGACCTACAGCTTTACATGGGATCCGAACCACGGGTCGCTACATAATCTGGGTGCAGAGGACGGTCTCCCATCCAACTACTACCCAGACCCACTGTCGCTTGACTTCACTGATCTCTGGGAAGTGGTGTTACGACATTGGCCACGATGTAGCATATATATATACCTGATGCGCCTCGGTGGTATAGTGGTTAGCGTCGCTGACTACGAATCCATCAGCCCTGGGTTCGAGACCCAACAGCAGCCGGCGCGCAGCAAAATCCAGATGTTCATCCTTCCACACAAAGTGGTTAGATAAATGGGTACCCTAGGTGGCTTAGTGGTTAAGGTGCTGGGCTGCTGATGGGGCGTGGTTAGGATTCCACGTTAAACTGTAGGTCTAAGGTGGAGTGAAAAGCTTGACCTTCGTCAGAATGAACAATTCGGGCGGAAGCTAACCAAAGGTTATATACCGTATATATATATATGGGAGAGAGAGAGACTTGACCTTCGTGAAATGAGGAATCATCGCATGAAACATTTGAAAGGTATATACAGTGGTGTACATAATGGGGGGCATAGCCCCCCCCCCCATTGTAAAAATTACTACTACTAATTAAAATATTTGAAAAAGAAAGTTTCAAAAATTGATAAGTTTGCAACATTCACCACAAAAAAAAAAAAAATCTTGATGCCAAATGGAATTTCAGTTATTTTATGGTTACCAGAACATGTTAACTCAAAAGCAATTTTGGCATATATGTCTATACGTACGATTAATGTGTGCAAATTTAATTCTTTGCCCATAAATTGGAAATAAAATACAACTGAAGCTTTCCAAGATGCAATTCATTTTGATTCCAAATCAATCATCATCAATTTTGAGTTGACACACAATAATATATATATTTTGTATGCATGTGTGTGTGTGTGTGTATGTATATATATTGTGTGTGTGTGTGTGTGTACGTCCCTGGGTATATATATGTGACTTGGTAGTGTAGTGGTTAGCATTGCTGACTACGAATGCATTGGTCCTGGGATCGAGACCCGGTATTGGCAGTTGGCACGCAGGAAAACCCAACTGTTCATCCTTCCACACAATAAAAAAATATATACATACACACAAATATAAAGTTGCTTTAAAATGTACATATGGTCAAATAGGCCTGAGCTATGCATAGAGACCTTCACTATAATACCTAGAGAAATGAACTTCTTAAATTTTCCATGAAATTGAAACAGATATTGCATTATGAATGAGTCTAGTACCTTTGTACTGCCTCGTGACAGGGCAGAAGGCCAAAAAACTCGAGAGATTGTCACCTCAATAGTGAAATCGTGTTGGAAGGCTGTGAATGAATGGACTGCGGCTCTGAATTCTGGGTTAGGTTACTTAAAATCTGCTGTAGCAATTCTCGTATCCATGAAGCCCGAAGATGAGCTGCCTTCAGTAGTCCATACTGTGTGTCAAGATCTCGATGCATCTTTAGAACTTATGGTAAGAACCAGTAACATAAAGTATGTATATTTCGGCTTGTTGAAATAACCCTATAGTAGAGGAATTTTAGGAAAATTGACCTAACAAATTAGCAGGAAGTCGAAACTTGGTACACTTGTAAACTGAACCCTACTGATGAATATATTAAAAGTCCAAACAAATCCAAGTTGTGCTCCAGCCGCCATCTTGGAAAATGGCGGCCGAATTTCGGTTTTTTGGAAATAACTTTAGAACCATAAAAGATACAAAAATTTACCAAGAGAGCAATATCATTCTACATAAAAAGACAAACATTTTCTGTTCCCAACTTTGTTTTGTACGATGAAAAATAAAAAAGTTATGCAAAACCAAAGATTTTTCATTCTATGAATCAATGCGGACACGACGTTCAAACTGGGTTTGTAGGTAAAAAAAGCGAATGTTTTGTTATGACTGCCTATTTTCAGAAACCTCTCTTACTTTGTATAGGTGATTTTGTGAAAAAATATTTCACAGGAACGAGCTAGTAGAAATATAAATTGTGACAGTACCTGGTTTTCTAAATATTTATACCAATACATTTTCTTGTTTCTAGCAGATATGGGCAACTCTGTCCCTAATTTCCTATATTCTACTTCTAATAAATACTCTTAATTATGATTATATCTACGGATTCATCTGTAACATTTATTCACTCAATCGGAGGTTATGAGTTAATATACCGAAGTAATAGTTCAAAGTGAATGACAGACAAACTAATATTTTTCTTTTCTTTTCAGGTAATGGACGCTATTGATGAGTAAGATGAAGTGCTTGATATGTGCAGAAGAGATCGATGTGGGAAGCGGGGTATTTGTGGAAAGAGGGATCAAGACTCTGATTCAAGCAAGCAAAGATAGAGGAGATGATAAATACAAGACATTTCAGGAACTGAAGAGTGTACCAGTACACAAAATCTGTCAGAGAAACTACACAAGAAAGCACAGTATAGCTGCTGTCAATAAGGAACCTTCAGAACAATCAACTTCACAAGCCAACAGAGTTCTTCGTTCAGAAATAAAGACATTTAACTTTCTAAGTGACTGTATATTTTGTGGAGAGAAAGCAAGTTTACCTGACACAAAACATTAAAAAAATAGACGCCTCACTGTATATAATGTGGCTACTCTTGAATTTCGAGAAAAAATTATTTCAATTTGTGAACAGCGCAGTGATCGTTGGGGGCAGGAAGTATATTCACGTATTGCAAATTCCATTGATTTAGTAGCAGAAGAAGGTCGTTATCACTTTGTATGTTACAGCACATTCAAGCGCATTGCACAAAGAGATTCAGCAGGACGTCCAGAAGAATCAGTAGCTTCGTCTGCTTTCAAAAAACTTTTGGAATACATTGAAAGTAATGATGAGTGTCAGTACAGTTTGAGTGAGCTGAAAGATATTATGATGGAAGTTTCTGGTGCACAAAAAGAAGACCTTTACAGTGACCACTGGCTTAAGTGTAAGTTCCTTTCACACTACAAGTCAAGCATAATCTGTACAGATCTGCATTCCTGACATAACATATTTAGCTTCACTCACACAGGATGGAGGATTTTAACAGAACAATGGTATGAAAACAAGAAGACAGATGAGACTAGTGAACGATTACGTATTGTTGAAACAGCTGCAAAATCATCAAAGAAGACATTTGTAAAACAGTGTATGATTGTAGCATGTACCCAGACATTGATGACATGAAGGCTGAGGGTCAGACTTTAGTTCCCCCGACACTTACAGCTTTCACTGAGATTCTTATTTCAACTAAAACTCAACCTACACCTGAAAGTATAGATCGCAAGAGAACTTTTATCAACCATTCGATAATTTCTGCTATGAGGCCACGTTAGCCCTTTTCAAAAATCAACTTTTTCTTATTTTCATAGGTTTCTGTACTTTTTCCCATGCTTTTTGACCTGAAAAGGCCAAAAATCACAACCATTTTACCTAGGTTGTTGGGAAGCATTGCCGCATGGAGCTTTAAGTTTTCTGCCTTGAAATCGGCCAAAAGCACCAGTTCCGGGGTCCCTTGAATCATGTTTTGCACTATAACTTTTTATCTAAACAAGATAGAGCAACAAAATAGGCACCAAATTAAAGTGTTTTTAATCCTCTTTCTAACTTATACAATTATGATAGTCTTGGAACAAGAAATGGCACATTGGTACATACAAAGATTTCAGAAATATCACAAAATTCGTTTTCTCACACTCAAGGCAGACAAGGCGCCTTATTCATGACACAAATTTGAGATTAACATTTTGTCACAAGTCTAATCGATCAAGAAGTGAAAGCATTACATGATGATTAATTTCATAATGACATTTACACAGTCAGTTGTTGAGAGTTTGTTTCTTGAAGCTGTCAAAGCGGCGTCTGTTGAACTCCACAGCTTGAAGGAGATAGTCCCTTTGCTTGGCATCTGTTGTTATGACATTTGCAAAGTCGCTCATCATCTTGACACCACATTCAGCAATGTCATTCACCGCTTTCAGATTCTTAACATAGTCCAACGCTTTTCTGTAGTCCTCATTCTGTGGCCAAGATGTGACAGGTTCCAGAAGCCACTCGGATCCAATGTTCAGTGTGTCCAGCAGGAAATGTGATTCTGGGCCAATGAGATCAACCAGGGTGGTCTTAGCTGTGACACTCTGGAATAGAGGCTTTCCTGTTCTGAAGCTGTCTGGCTTCTCAGTGGCATGTAACTGGGCAGCAATGTCGTGCTTCAATGTGTCACTCAATCTACTGCTGAACAGGGCAAATGGCACAACTTCCTGCGTCAGGTACCATTTGTGGTTTTCCATCTTATTAAGTACTGCATCAGCAAGCTCTGGGTCAGTTTTCTTGTACTTCAACATGTCCTGGATTAGACTTAGATCATTCACAGGAGCATCTGCAGCAGACATTGACATCATCCATACAGGAGTGTAGAACAGCGCAAGGAAGGTGTTGAGTCTTTCCAGCTTTGATACAGTGTCTTCGTCATACTCAAGTTGATCTGCAAACATCAGCATTTTCATGGAGTACAGGTTTCTGGCCATCCATCTGGCCTGATGAATGGCGCCTGGTCGACTCCAGTGAATACCTCGAGGAGGCGTTCCTCCAAGAACAATGACTGTCAGTTCAGCCATTTCCCTGTAGTTGGCTCTTGGAAGCCTTTCTGCTGTTAGAATGTCTTGGAGTATTTCTTCACTGTTCTTCTTCTTTTCCTTCAGCCATTTGCTGTTGATAGCCAGCATCTTTGGGTTTTCCTTGGACAAGTCCGTCCAAACATCCTTCAGATGCTCAAACCAGGGTTATCTGGCCCCTTCACCTTCCCAAACTGCTCCTACTAGGATTTCCAGGATGTGATGTCGACAGGCCAGATAAAACACCTTTTTGTTCAGCATTTTCTCTAGCAGTTTGGCAGCTCCTCTGTGAACTCCACTGTTACTGGATGTAGTGTCAAAAACAAGGGCAGTAACATTATCCGTAAGTTCCCATGTCTCCAGTAAATCCATTGAAGCCTCAGCCTGAGCTGTGCCAGAAGAATTGTCGATGACAGGTACTCCCAATAACTTTCCTTCAGTGTATGAAGGTGGACCAGACACTAGCACAGCTAAGGTCTCTGAGGTACTTCCAGGTTCACTGCCCAAGACATCTTTGAGCAACTTTCCATCCCAGTGTAAGGCAGCGTACTGTGGGGGTTTTTCACAAAACTTGGACATGTGACTCTGGCTGATATTATACCTGAACAGCATTCTGTTGCGATGTGTTGTTGAGGTTGAGATGACGAAGTTATCCAGATCAGCCCCTCCAGCTTTCAAGGTGGCAGAAACCATGGCAGTAACTTGATTGTCTGATAAACCAAGACGATCAGCTGTATTGCAGATGACATCACATTCCATGACCTTCCTTGGAAATGTCAAAGTCACACTAGTCACAGTGTCTTGATGGTGAGAACATCCAGGACGAGACTGATGGTAATCCATGTCCTCTGTGTTAGCATCATTGTCAGTTGAGTCACCCCAGGTAATGTCATCCACATGAACAACTGCCTCTTGTTCTGCTGCAGCTGTAAAATAGTACAACATGTTAAGACAGTAATTGTTAAGTACATGCTAAATATCGCAATGGAGTAAAACTTAAAACTTTTTGTGACGTTCAAAGTAATTAGTTTTACCTTGTTCTTGTCTATGCTGCAGTCTTTCATTCCTTGCTGCTTGCTGCAGGGATCTTGTCTCAAAAATCTTGTCATGACCAGACATATGACCTTTCCTCTCTGTCTTTTGGTCTTCGTAGAACCTGATATCCTCATCTTTCTTCTCTCTGGATAACAGTCTGTTGTTCTGTATTTCCTGGATTGCATCTGGAGCTCCTATATCGAACAGGCTGTCTAATTCCAGCACAAATGCTCCTCTTTTTCCTCCAGGGTTACTTGCTCTTCCTTTGCTTTTCACCAGAGCACGATGTTTCTCATGTAGTTTCATGAAGAGCTTCATTGCGTTGTACTTGGTCATTGTCTTGATCCTAGCCATCTGCCAGAATGGGATGATAGATTCAACTGTTTCATATGCAAGGTCTTGAACCATGGGCCTCCCTGCATTTTACGGTAAATTCTGAAGATTAAGGAAATACTGGAACGCCTGTCTGTTGGTGGGAAGCTGGGAACCACTGATAAAAGCTGAAGGGTATCCAACCAGGAAAGTTTCAGTGAGAGATCTGGTAGATGGCCCAGTTGACACCTGCCTGTGGACAGTACGTGGAGGTTCTGAGATATCAACTGTGCGCCCACGGAGCTCCCTCAGCTCCTTGCTTAATGCCATTGTGAAGTTGTAACTTGTAGATGGTTTTCTAGATTCTGATTGAGTTTCTGTTGTTTCCTGAAAAATGATAGATAATTATTATTATTATTATTATTAATTATTATTTATTATTATTATTATTATTATTATTATTTATTAATTTTATGCTCTTTCATTTGATACCTAATTTGTTGCTCTATCTTGTTTAGATCAAAAGTTAAAGTGTAAAACATAATTCAAGGGACCCCGGAATTGGCGCTTTGGCCGATTTCAAGCAGAAAATTTAAAGCTCCATGCGGCAATGCTTCCCAACATCCTAGGTCAAAATAGTTGTGATTTTCAGCTTTTTCAGGTCAAAAAGCATGGGAAAATGTACAGAAACCTATGAAAATAAGAAAAAGTTGATTTTTGAACAGGCCTAAGGCCACGTTCATTCCTATCCACTGCATTTGGGACTTTCTGTACACCTATATCGCAATTATGGATCAAGACATCTAATAGACATTTTGCATGCTGTGGGTGCATGCTCTTCATACAAAGAAGCCACAAACTTCCTAAATTGTGCTGTTAATAGCCCACGGTCAACAGTACAACCAGATGCATTTATACAGTTTGTCTTTGATAATGCTGATGTGAACACAAGAACCCTGGATGGTTTGGGTACCTTTCATGCACTTGGAGGAATAAAGTGTGTTACTCCAGGAAACTCTGTCTCGAAATGCCCTCCTTTAGCACGTAATATTGGTGAAAAATGTGACACTACTTCAAATCAAATACCCATTATCCCTTACAAAAAACCTCCCACATCAGGTTTGAAGAGCATAATCTTAAGTGACATAACACATGAAGATGGAGATGTAGTTCGCAGAGGTTTCAAACTTGATGTTCTGTGGTTGGCTGGATTTAGTGAAGTTCAAAATAAATTACCAAGCTGGAATGGCTATATGAAATATGCAGTTACAAATGGAACATGGAATGTAAGTCGTGTGCTGGCAGTGCCTTTCATAAATCTAGAACCAGGAAATCTGACAACCCTTTACTCAGCTTTGATGTTTGCCGCAAAAGAAAGCCAAAGTCATAATCAGGCATGTGTAGTTACTTTTGACCAACCCTTGTTCTTGAAGTCTGTAGATATTGTTGAGTCAGAACCAGTTGCTAGTCTTGTATCTTCAATAGTTGTTCGCTTAGGAGGTTTTCATTTGTTGATGTCATACATGGGAGCAGTAGGACATATAATGAGTGGTAGTGGGATTGAGGAGTTGTGGCAAACTGTTTATGGAAAAGCGACTGTACCCCACATGATGAAAGGCCATTCATATGCCAGAGCCGTACGTGCTCATATTCTAACAGCTGCAGCACTCTTTACTCTCATTCATGACGAATTGGCTTCAAAAGCTGAAGAATCACAAAACATACTGTGTGAAATATCAAAACAGTATTCAGCAAAGGCACTAACTTCTGAAGATGTTTTTGAGTGTGTTGCTATTGAGAACTACATAAATCTGTTTGAGAAAGTCAAAAAAGATATGCAGAATTCAGGCAAAACACCTAAGTTATGGCTTCAGTATTTTCAGCAAGTCATGCTTATCCTTCAGTTTATAAGAGCAGAACGAACAGCAGACTGGAATTTGCATATTGAAACTGTCAAATATATGCTTCCTTACTTTCATAGTGCAGGTCATATACACTATGCAAAATGTGCCCATCTGTATCTAACTTTGATGGAGGATTTGCCCAACAAAATGTCATCTGAGGACTTCCAAAGATTCACGAAAGATGGTTACTTCACAATCAGGCGCAGTGACAGATTCTGGTCTGGTGTGTCAACAGATATGTGCATTGAGCAAGTTTTAATGCGTAGCTTTAAAGCAATAGGTGGACTTACACATGGTCGGGGAATCACAGATTCAACTTTACAGAGATGGGTGTTGTCTGCTCCAGCTTGTGGTGAAATAACTGGAACGTTATCAGAGTTCGCAGGAATAAGTGTAACAATTAGTCATCAGAACATAGAATCTGGAACATCTCGTCAAACAAGAGATTTAAACGACTTTGTGACATTTGTTTGCTGGCTAAAAGAACATAACCCATTTGGTCAATTATCAGGACAGTTGGTAAACCTCTCAAATGGGTTGATAGCAGATTCATCAATAACATGTGATAGGGCACTAGAGATTGGTACAGAAACAATGAAAGCACTCTCAAGTCATAGCTTCTCTGATATTCGACTGCAAAGGAAGAAGAAAGTAGTTCCTTTGTCTAACCTGTCATCTGGCACAATAAAGATGAAAGAAAAAACTGTAATCCTGCATTCCCCACAAGAACTCTTCCACAGAATGATATGTTTGGACATAAGCAAAACAGAAGTTAAAGGGTACTTTCAGTATGAGCTGGCAAGTGTGCCTCCATCATTATTTGACTCAACATTGTTAAGAAAAGGCACAAAGTCTTCTCTGATCAATGCTTTTCAGTCGCACAACGAGATGTTAGCTTTACCAGCCAATCCTCACTACATTTTAGATGGAGGAAACCTTCTTCATTGCGTTGTTTGGCCAAAACCCGCTACATTTGGTCAGCTGTTTGACTTGTATACAACCTCTGTAGAGAGCAATTACGGTAAAAACTGTACAGTGGTGTTTGATGGTTATCCTGACAGAGAAACCACTAAGACAGCCGAGCAAGAGCGACGAGCAGCAAAAAGAACTTCTAGAGATATCATATTTAATGAGAATACACCAACCACTATACCACAATCAGATTTTCTTGCTAACAGAAACAACAAACGGGCCCTGATTGCATCTCTTGTGTCTAGTATGAAGATCAAAGGTTATTCTGTTGTTCAGGCGGAGAGTGATGCAGATACTGTTATTGTTAAGGCTGCTCTAGATCAAGCTAAACACAAAAATCAAACAGTAGTTGTTGGCCAGGATACGGATCTTCTAGTGCTTCTAACTGCTCTAGCCCATGAAGACTTTGAAATTTGGTTTCTCAAACCAGGGAAATCAAACAGCACACCCCGTATTTTCAGCATCCAAAGTGAGAAAAAAAACATGGGGAAGGCTTGTGAAGTTTTGCTATCTGCTCACGCCATGACTGGATGCGATACCACATCAGCTTTGTATAAAAAAGGAAAAGTTAGAGGTCTCCAACTTCTACAGAACCATACAGAAATGAGAGAAGAAATGAAAATATTTAACCAAAAGGATGCCAGTAAAGAAGATATCAAAGCTGCTGGGGAAAAGTTCCTCTTAAAAATGTACGGATCAAAATCAAAGTCCTTGGATGAGCTAAGATACTTCATGTATAATCGCATAGTAGCAAAAAAGAAGTTAGATACATCTTTTCAACTAGCATCCCTACCTCCGACCAGTGCAGCAGCAGAGCAACACTCATACAGAGTGTACTTGCAGGTCCAAGAATGGTTAGGAAACTGCCTGGAGCCAACAGAGTGGGGATGGTCCATGACAGGGAAATCACTGAGGCCTGTCCCTACTACCAAGGAAGCCGCTCCATCACAACTTCTTAACCTCATTTCATGTAACTGCAAGCTAGGATGCACCAAGAGATGCAAGTGCATACAGTTTGGTTTGCTGTGCTCAGCGATGTGTGGAGGATGTGAAGGAACTACCTGCGAGAACTCTTATGTTGAAACGCTACTAGACAACTGATAACTGAGTGTGTTGCAATATGACACTACACATAATGCAATAAATGTACAATCTAGCTTATTTTTGCGTAGTAATTAGAAAATTATACTTAAAACAGGGAGACACAATTACATTTTATTTCCTAGCTCATGTTAGATGACTTTATTCAACATTAGAGATGTCACACAGTGCCTTAGTGTTAAAGCTATATACTGTATTACTGCGTTGCACTCCAAGACTTAGATTACTACATTTTCATTTTAGGTAACAACAGACGATTATAGTTAGCTATAGTGATGTTCCCAAGTGTCTAAGGATTACTGTGACCATTCAATAAGATGTTATTTTATGTTCAATCCATAAAACCTGTCTGAACATCATGGTCATCATCAATACATGAAAATTCTTCCTATGTTACATTTTTCTTCAGTATACAAGATAAGGAAAAATGCATGTTATATTTTACATAAAATATATTAGTAATGTATGTATTGAGAATAGCATTCATAATTATTTCCATTTTCAATACTTAGATGTCTAATGAAGGAATAAAATAACTGTTTTAAATAATGTTACTCCAAACCGATAACTTAGCTCCTACCCGTCATCAAAAAAATTACATTACAGTATTTTTCTCTAGCTCTTTCTGTTGTGCTTTACTTTTTTACCAAACTACCTATAAAAAACAAACTGTCATGGTTCTGAAATAATAAATTGCAACAAAATATTCGAATTTCTACCCATTAACCAAGTTTGAACGTCATGTCTGCACTGATTCATAGAATAAAGGAATTTTGTATTTTGCGTAACTTTTTTATTTTTCATCGTACAAAACAAAGTTGGGAACAGAAAATGTTTGCCTTTTTATGTAGAATGATTTTGCTCTCTTGGTAAATTTTCGTATCTTTTACGGGTCTGAAGTTATTTCCAAAAAACCGAAATTCGGCCGCCATTTTCCAAGATGGCGGCTGGAGCACAACTTGGATTTGTTGGGACTTTTAATATATTCATCAGTAGGGTTCAGTTTACAAGTGTACCAAGTTTCGACTTCCTGCTAATTTGATAGGTCGATTGAATATATTTATCCTAAAATTCTTCCACTACTAGAACAGTGTCAAAAGTCAAAACTGAAATAAAAAATTTGAGCATAAGACCCCTTAAATTGTAACCTGAATTTCTATTTATTTATTTATTTGTCAAAGTGTAATCATTGAACATTACAAATTAAGATTTTGCGTTAATCCACTTCATTTAGCAATTTCAGAAATTAAAATAGTTTTTATCGTAGTTTATCATGTGAAAGCCCATATGGGGATTAAGACTGGATAAATATCTTTTAAAATGCTGAACTTTTAACTTTTTATTTTGAGTATGATGAAATATTGGCACTAATTCTTGTTTTTGGAAGAAAAAAGTCATTAAGACATTACGGGGTCTAAAGGAGCAGCTTCAAAAGTTAATGGAAATTGAAGAAAAAGTCAAACCAGGAAGCGCATATAAACCTCTCTTCTCAACAATTCCCCTGAAGCGATTTCGTAAGTACGATATCCTGTAAGGAAAGGAATTATTTTTCTCTTAAGGTAGTTTCATTTGTTTTTAATCCGAATATGAATAATATGGTTGGGAAATAAATAAAACACACACACACACACACACACACACACACACAACACACACACACTGTGCACACGCGCCATACACCAGTTTTTGCACCAGTACAATGTTTACTCCTCCAGTATTCTTGCTTTCATCTTGCGCATTAACTCCCCATATACAAAAATATTTAAAGGTTTTAATTTTATTTTAATTTCCAATCTCTCTGCTTTGTCTAGAGCTATAGGGCGCGTCTCTCTGTGGTCAATGTGGGAATGCACCTTCCTTCGATGTAAGGGCTCTCTCTGCCATCGTGGACCATTGGACCCATCTAGGGACCCGGCTGATTTCCTGCTTATATTTCTCTCTTTTTGTCCTCCTTTCCCCCAATCCTTCTGGCTCTTTTATTTTCGCATTTGGCTTTGTTTTGGACCTTGGGTGAGGGAGGTGGTTGTCCTTCACCATTGTCGCTCTTAAACCAAATCCAAACCCAGCCCCTGTCCCTGCCATCTTTCACCGCGCGTTGAATGAGAGAGGCCGCCTTTTGGGGACTGGGTATGGGTGTATCTCCCATGCCCATGCGTGGCATCTTTTGGCGATGGGACCGAGTGTGCCCACGATTCGCCTTTACCTTGGAGTTGGTGGTGGCTGGATGCGCGCGGGGGATGAAACTACCTTTTTGTTTGCTATGGCTGCTTCTACTCCTCAGCTTATGACCTCTGCTTCTAATTCTCGGACTACTACTTCTCTTAGCACTTGGGTGATGGGCAACCAGGCCCTCGAGTCCTCTGCCACTGGAAGACCGCATCCTGATGGGGTTGACCCCCTTCGGGCTGCGGAACACTCGTGTCCTCGTTCAAAGACTTCTCGTATGTCTTATCCCTGCAAGTCTTTTGACCCCTTCGTAGGGGCTGATGACTCTGACCCTGATTACCCTAGGTTCTTCCGCTTCTTCCCCTCCCTTCCCCCTTCTCACAGCGGGATGTTTTTGAGGTCTACGATGACTTCCCTTCCCGTTGTGGCGATCCCCGACAGATGTGGCCCCAGAACGATGGCTCTTGTGGTGGTCGTCTCCTCCAGAGCCCAACACCAGAAGGTTTCGTCCCTCTCGACCGTGGCTTCTGCTCCCTGGATTGCCTCCCCACTCTAACTTTCCTTTAATACTTGTATGGGTGTAGTACATGCTCCCCGCTTTTTGGAATACTCAGAATCGGATCTTCTCACCCGCCTCTCCTTTCGGAAGGTGACCCGTGTTTATCACCCACCCCGTATGGTTCAGGGGGCAAGGATTCCATCTCCCTTACTGATCCTGACTTTTGTTCGTTCCCAGTTACCCGAGAAAATTAGGGCCGGTTATCTTCAATTTCCGGTCCGTCGTTATATCTCCAGACCAGGCCGATGTTTTACTTGCCAGAGGTTCGGGCACGTCAGTAAGACATGCCGAAGTTCCCCTGGTATTTGTGTCAACTGCGCGTCCACGACACATGGTTCCTCCTGTTCGAATCCTCCCCGCTGCGTCAACTGTGGAGAAGACCACGACGCCGCCGCCGCCTCCTCTTCCTGTCCGACTTGCGTATTTAAACGTGAGGTCCTGTCGGTTCGGGAAGCTGACAAGGTCAGCTTTCAGGAAGCGAGGGCCCGCGTTCGGTCCCGATTCGCTCGTCCAGGCCTTACTTTTGCCCGAACACTGCGCTCCTCCCGCCCGGCTACATCCCGCCCGGCTACATCCCGCCCGGCTACATCCCGCCCGGCTACATCCCGCCCGGCTACATCCCGCCCGGCTACATCCCGCCCGGCTACATCCCGCCCGGCTACATCCCGCCCGGCTACATCCCGCCCGGCTACATCCCGCCCGGCTACATCCCGCCCGGCTACATCCCGCCCGGCTACATCCCGCCCGGCTACATCCCGCCCGGCTACATCCCGCCCGGCTACATCCCGCCCGGCTACATCCCGCCCGGCTACATCCCGCCCGGCTACATCCCGCCGGCTACATCCCGCCCGGCTACATCCCGCCCGGCTACATCCCGCCCGGCTACATCCCGCCCGGCTACATCCCGCCCGGCTACATCCCGCCGACCCCGGACTTTGACCACCTCCGTACCATCCTCTTCCACACCCTATCATTTTAAGCCAGATCCGGCCTCATCCACCCGTCCCCCTATCACGTCCTCTACCTTCTCGTCGTCTCCACCCTTCGTGTTCACTATTCCTCCCGCCCGTCCCCCAGAACTTCCAATTCCACTGTCCCCCAGAACTTCCAATTCCACTGTCCCCATCTGCTCCACCTCAGTCGCATCTAACGCACCTACTCACCCTCCTGAAACCATTGCTGAAATTTCGGCATACATAGCTAAAACCGCTTCTTTTTCTAGTCTCTCCTCCCCTCCGCGCTCTTCTGTTAAACGACCCATCGCCAGCCTTGACGTTTGGGTCCCTCTGCCAAACTCCCTTGTTCAGGCACCCCGTCTTCTCGTCCTTTCACTTCCTCTCCCACCAGTTCTCCCCCTCCTGCCCCCATATCCCTCACGTCTATAGTGATCATTTTCGTCTTACCGGCTTCTCTGAGCCCCCCCGCTTCCCTTCGCAACCGCCCCCCTCCCTTCTCCATTCCTGATGGTGATTATGCAGCTTCTACTCTGCGAGTTCAAGCCGACATTCATCCTATCCCCCCTTCTCCACCTCACTACCTCCCGATGACCCCGGCATCCTCTTCTCCACCTCCACCCCAAAACCGGATTCACCCCGCCCTGCTTCGTATCCACCGTCTCCTCCGCCCCGCTCCCTGCTTGACCTCCCAGTGTTCTCTCCTCCACCCCGACCCCGGCAATTGGATTCACCCCGCCCTGTTTTGCACCCTCCTCATATTCCCTGACTCCGCCCGAACTCCAAACCGCCTCAACCTCCTCTTACCCACTCTTCGACCTCCTCCTCTTTTACCCTACCCCAGTCTCGTCTATTGGCTCCACTAGTCACTCTTTTAAGTCTCGCTCGATAACGCCCCCCCCCCCCCCGCTTGTTTTCCGCAAGTGATGGCTATTGCCGCTATTATCCTTAAATGGAATTGTCGTGGCCTCCTCCCTAATTGGGAGGACTTCCTTCTACTTATGCAAGATTTTTCCCCAGTGTATCTCTGCCTTCAAGAAACCCAACTTCGGGTTCGCCCTTTGCGCCCCCTCCGCAGGTTCACATCGTACCTCTCCCCCTGATACAGCCCCTCGTTGGGGTACGGCCGTCTTACTTCGCCCTGACGTGCCATCTACTCCCCTTCCCCTCCGTACCCCTCTCCAGGCTGTTGCGGCCCTGGTTTCCCTAGACCGATTATATTCGAAATGTTCATTATATATCCCCCCGTCCCAGGAAGTTTCTGCAAATGACCTTTCTACTCCTTTTACAGCTTCCTCCCCACTTCCTTCTACTGGGAGACTTCAACGTGCGCCATCCTCTGTGGGGTGACTCTGTCACCAACCAGCGGGGTGGCGTTGTGGTCTCCCTTCTCTCAAATCCTGTCTGTCTTCTAACCACTGGTCAACCCACAGCTTTTCACCTCCAGACCCATACGTTTTCCTCCATAGATCTTTCGCTAGCTTTTCCTTCCGCCTTCCTTGATTTCTCCTGGTCTGTTATTCCAGACCTCTACGGTAGTGACCACTTCCCCCTCTTCCTCCGTACATCTCAGACTTCTGACTCCTCTGCTCTTCCTACCCGATAGTCTCTTGCCAAAGCTGACTGGTCTCTTTTCCGATCTTTGCAGTACCGAGTACCGTATTTTACGCCTCATAAGACGCTACAAGTGGTAAGACGCACCCTATATTTAGCAAGGAATATTTAGGAAAAAAATATTTCTAAGATTTATCAGTCTGACAAAAAATATATTCCCATAACTTTATTAAAAGAACATTAAAAAAACAACAACAACAACATATGAGCCCTGAAGTGATTTTTGGAGACGTTTTTCAGGAAAAAAGTAGCGTCTTATGAGGCGTAAAATACGGTAACTTTTTGACAATAGACGCTGCCTCCACCTACCTTACCGATCACGTCACTTGTGCCACCCTGTCCTCCATCCCCAAGTCAACATTTCCCCACCCCTTCGGTCCCATGGTGGACCCCAAAATGCGCTTTAGCTGTTCAAGCTAAGAAGTCAGCCTTTCGTCGTCTTCAACGAAACCCATCCCTTGCCAATAGCTTTCAAACGTGCGCGAGCTCAAGCCCGTCGCACAGTCCGTGAAGCCCGCAGCCTTTCCTGGCGTACTTATGTCTCCTCTCTCACTTCCTGCACCCCTTCCTCCCGAATCTGGAACAAGATCCGGGAGATTTCCGGTAAATCCTCTTCCCATCCGCCTCCTGTTTTTATGGTAGACGGAAACCTAGTATCGTCCCCTACTGCAGTGGCCGAGGTGGCCCCCTTTTGCCCTTGCGGCATTCCTCTCCGTCTCGCATTGCCTCTTGGTTTGCCCTGCCTTTGCCACTGCCCGCTCCCAACTCCCTTTCTGCCCTTCAAACTCCACTCTTACTCTTTCTCTTTTATTGGGTGACTCCACACCTATACCGAAGAACACACTTTGCTCCTTTCTCCGCCAGACTGGCCTTTTATTCTCTATTTAAGATGACTTCAGTATAATTTCTTTCTCTCTCTCTTTTCTCACGGTCTTTCTTCCGCTGCTCCCTCTCCACTGTTTCTCTCTCCTTATCTCCTCGCGCGCGCTCCTTATATAATCTGGTATTGGCGCGATATGACCTCGGAAGTCGAAGCGCTGGTAAAGCACTGCTATTCAATTTAATTCAACTTAATTTCCAATAAGTATAATGCTTATTTCTTCACTGTTTAGTAAGCTTTAAATATATCAGGAACTTCATATGGTGTTCTTTATTGGTTTGCAGTATTTTCAGTATCTGATTTTTCTTTTTAATGAAGTACTGCCAATATCTCTGATTTAACCACGATGAGATACGACTTAAAAGATACAAGTAAAAGACTGAAAAAAAAGCAGTAACGTGTATAGGAAACTATTTTTTACAGAATAAAGGCAGTCGAAATTACTTTATAATCACACAGGCTCAGGCTTCCTTTTACACAGATAACATAAAAGAACTACATTTTAAACACAGCTTAGGACTTGGAACTATAATGAAATTAATGAATAAAGTTACCTCAGAGAAAAATCATCTTGAATTATGTACGATAGTACTTCTGTATGATCTTATATTTGTAATAGTAAGTGTCGTAACACCGCTTCCCGTCGACCAGCCAAGTTAAGCGACATTGGCTCTGGGTTGTAGTTGGATGGAGAACCATCCTCTACGTCCAGATTATGAAGCGACCCGTCCCTCGTAAAGCTGTAAGTCCCCTCCGTCATATGACCTTAGATGTTGCAAAGTAGGTTAAACAACCCCATCATTACATTAATAAGAGTAAATATTCCTGCAAATTGTACATTCAAAGTTAGAAATCTGAATTTTTTTTTTTTTTTCTGTATAAAGTTAAATAGATAATAATTGTTTTTTTCTGAATGATAACACACTTGGTCTAGGACCTTCCTAGAAAGGTGATTTAACCTAAAGCCAACCTTTATCTAGTTGGTCCACGCTCGCATTTTAACATGTGAATTTCATCCAAAATAATATGAACGGAAATTTTGAAACCAGTGAGATCTCGACATTTATTTTAAGCTTACGAGCCATTTAGATTTTGAGTGCAGCTTCACAAATTTGGTCTCGCTGGCTTTGGATGTAAAGCTCAAATTTTTTAGTTTTAGTATTTTCGTAAATCAATGGTCTCGCTGGTTGGTTGTTGATTTTACAGAATATGAAATCTTGTATAAGCGTCGCTTGACTAGATACAGGTAGGCTTTGTGTCTACCTTAATCTAGTGGTTCCCAAACTTTTTAAGTCATTACCCCATTTTCGCATGGATGCCTTACCTTCATAATGACCCCCCCACCCTACTTGTACCCCACGTAAAGCCAGTCCCAGTGTTGCCAGGTCGTTTATTTATGCATTCTGTACTTTAGAAGTACTTGCAGAGTACCAAATTACCCAGTGGGGTAATTTACCCATAGTTTGGGAAATGCCTTAATATATAATAATTTTATAAGTCTGAATAATTCACGTTTATATGCATTTGAGGAAAGCTATTATATGAGACTACAGCAGTAACACGATTATTTATTTTCCAGACGAAGTACTCTCTCACATTCTGGATTCCTACGAGAAAGAAACGAGCATAAAAATTCACGCGTGCAAACCTCTCTCTTGTACTTATGATGCAGAAACTCTAAACGCAACTATTACGTTATGGACCAATCATCTGTACTTGCCACAACCGCACCTTTATCATATAAAAATCCTATTACACGAAACCCAGTTGTTGTGAGGTAATGAACTCGATTTAATTGAATTGAAGTGAAAGCACTATGAGAGAGAACAGTTTAATAATGTTCACAGTACAAGTTTTGATACTTCACGTATCGTCTTTCAGCTAGATAATGGAAGGACTCAAGACATGTGAAGTCCTTAAATATTGGAGGGTTGGAGCCCAAGTCATTGGGGGCGTGACGTATCACCTCCCTTATCGCCGGATTAAATATATAGTTTTCTTTTCATAAGTTGAAGTTTAAACGTTTCGGTTTTACTACTAATGTTTTGATGTAATTATTTAAATAAAAGACCATTTTGCGTTCATTCCAGTTGAGTAATAATTATGTAGAACGTGTTTAAAATTGCATTTGATTCATTAACAAACCTGACGTCTTTCTCGTGTTCCTTTAATCTCATTTCTAAATTCATGTTTGTCCGATATAGTTTTTATCATGGTGGTTATATTGCAAGGAATTTTGTATACTCCTACGGATTTATCATTCTGATCAGTTTTGTTTTTCATTATTTGACTGCTAACTGTTTGTGGGGAACAAGGCTATTTTATAATTAGTATTTCTGAGAAATTTCCTAGTATTATTTTAAGCGTTTATTATATGGTACACCAATATATTCGCTATTAATATTTACTTTTTTTGTCATTAGTAGCACTATTATTGTTAATTATCATTCCTGTTTTCATTGCACGCAAAATATTTCTTTCTGGCTTCATAATAGGCGTGATTAATAAAATGTTTAGCGCTTAACATTATCCAAAAGATATCAATTTTGTTTTTGTTTCAGAATCCAAATAGGTGGATTACGATCTTTAAGCTTTGAGAAACTTTGACTAAACTGACTTTTTAACTTGATCACTGTGGCCCGAAACGTACATAAGAATTTGTGTGGGGGGGGGAATAAAAATCGGTTGTCTCGTCAATGTTCATTAGAGCTTACAGATTGTGATCCACCATATTTGGATTCCGAAATTTAGTATATATCTTTAGCCCTCATCATCCGAAAGGATTACGTCGTGGCCGATGTAGTAACACCGCTTTCTGTCGATCAGCGAAGTTAAGCGACATGGGTCTGGGGAGCCCATTTTGTGCGTCCAAATTATGTAGCGACCCATGGTTTGGACCCAACAGCGCTCTGTCCCCTCTTCGTCATATAAACTTGGATATTAAACCACCCCATCATTACATTTATTACCATCCGAAACATCATATTTATTATGCAGTTGGAAAGAAATATTTCGTGTGAAGAAAGTAGGAATAATACTACTAAGTTCTATGGGATGTATCTTCTGCCAGTAATGACGAAAATGTAAATAACGGCAAATATATTATTGTACTATATAATGAACATTTATAGAATATAAAATATAGTTTTCAGTTTCCTACGAACAGTTTAGCAGCCAAATGATGAAAAACAAAAATGATATGAATGACAAGTATACAAAATCACTTGTAACCATCGTGATAAAAACTATCTGACAAACGGGTATCGATGCAATGCAATTTTTTACCAGGTTCAACACAACCATTCAAGTATTTTTTTTTTTTATTCACGTTTTAATAAATAAAGTCCATCGATTGCTTTTAACATTACATCCCAGTAAACTACCGGACTAAAAGGATCCCTTCGACGAATCCAACTCAAAGTTTTCATTTCAAAACAAAGACACGAGGTTCTTACAATGGCGGTTTTCTAGATTACCCACCATCACAGGGTTCTCTGAAGCAAATTTGTGGCGTCTTGAATAAGACTTCATTTGCATGGAGTAATGTCTTCAATCTAGATACACGTCCTGCACGCAGTTTTATGTAGGACGTTCTTCGAGACTAAGAGGAAATTATACGAATGGTCCATGCAGATGGAGGACAAGTCTGATCGGTATTGACACTTCATTGTCTTCCTAGATGAGTCAAGACTCCAGCAATTTGCTTCAGGAGAATGGATCTAGGTACGGAGAACCTGTGATGTGTTCAATCTGAAACTAGTGCAGCCCACTGTGGAAATCGGTGGTTGTGCTGTGAGCAGGCATTTAGTACTTTGGAAAAAACTGACTTTGTACTCATAGAAGGACGTCTTAACCCTTTGAAGACCAAGAGAGACGTTTGTCCCAACGGAAATAATAATATAAATTGTACAATGCTGCAACGTTTCTACAAATACATCTACCTGTTTATATAAGTATCGTTTAGTTGTCGGAAAATTAACCCAAAAAGGGGTCATTTAAGTGACTATAGTTACTAACATATCTAATTGTAAATAACAATAAAACTTATACTTTCAAGATCAAAGAAACGTATATCGGTCCTCAAAATAAGAACCTCCTGTCTTTGTTTCGAAATGGAAACTTCACCTGGAGGCCATCATGTTTGAAGAGGATAGTACCACATGTCCATTCGTGAATTTATTTCTTCATTCTGTATAATCAGAGATTACCTTCACACAAATTTTAGTGTTGAAACGGCGGGATGAACTTGAAGTAGACTTCACTATTATGACAAAACCGAACTTTGGGTAGCTTCAGAATCTTGTTTTCTATCACACATGTCCTGTATTTCTTGTACAATATGTACCGAACTGAGCACTCTGTCATAGTTCAATCCACTGAACTTTTTGGAAAGTGTTTTTTCTTTAATTTGCTGCAGTTCTCTTTTGGAGTCATCTTGCCATACGGAAGACATAATTCCTTTCCTAAATATCATAGCGTGGAAATGGGGACACTTCTCATATTTAATTCTGTCGAAACCTAAGCAACTTAAGGTAATTTTCCACATCCTGAAAAGATGAATATTTGCAGCTATGTGTTTACTATCTGGAGTAGTTATACACAACACACCATTAGGTTTCAATAATCTATATGCTTTCTCGCAGCATTTGAATCTTAACTTTGGGGATGGAATGTACTCTAAAAAGAGGCAAAATATAACTGCATCGAAAGAACAACTTTGCAATTCGGTTATGTCGTATTCATTATCAGAAGTTGTAATTACTTCTTGTCTTATCCTTTTAGTTTTCGGAGAGAGTTCTTCAGAATCATTAAGGAGAGTACTTTTATTAAATTTAATCTTCCTGTCTTCAGGAACTCCACTTCTCTCATCTGGCTTATGAGGATTGGGTACTGGTACAGAGTTCACAAAACTGCCACCTTCCTCTTTTGAGTTGAGGTTCACTACTTTCAATGAAAGAAAATCGCACTTAAAAACATCCTGAGGAAAAAAAATAAATTCGTTTGCAGTGATGGGCGAGATGGATTTTTTTTTAACGATGTATGAAAGATATTTTAAGTACTTAAATATTCAATAATTACAGGCTTAGCAGGATGTAGGTCTATTGGTGTGACTTCCAAATC
This sequence comes from Bathynomus jamesi, assembly GCA_023014485.1. Taxonomy (NCBI): domain Eukaryota; kingdom Metazoa; phylum Arthropoda; class Malacostraca; order Isopoda; family Cirolanidae; genus Bathynomus; species Bathynomus jamesi. The sequence continues at coordinate 45,689 of JAJOZX010008342.1, read as the reverse complement.
TTTAAAATGTCCAAAAGGATTGTAGCAACTCCCAACATCTAAAACTTTCAGGGGTCGAGATTCGTCATATGTTTCGAGTGAATTTCTGAAAAATAAATACAATCAATATACAGAGTAGTAAACAATGATTGCCCGCCCCCGGACAGATGAAACTAATAGAGGTACAAAAACTGATTGTTGCATCTTTTAGACAATTTAATTCTACGTCTAAATAAAACCATTCAATAGTTGGTGTTGCCTCCTTGTGCTTGGCGGACGGCTTCAAGTCGGCAAGGGTAGGAGGTGAGAAGAGACTCGAAAAGGTCAGTGTCGTACTCAAGATTTCGGAGGATTGTTTCGATGTGCTGCTCCATGAAACTAAACCTATATTGCTGAAACAAGTTCCGAAGAGAAAAAACAAAACGTAGTTAGCCCAAGAAAAAAAATCGGAACATTATCGAGGAACGGAAACAAACCATAAAAAATCTGGAGCAAGGAGAGACAAACTGGAGAAAAACTATGCGAAATAGAAATTAATCTAAAAGACAGGATGGGGAGAAACAAAGTAGCAGGAAAAAAAAATAAATAAATACATACTTCTACACATTTGCGAAAAGAAAAATGCAGTGCAAAGAGTGTTAGTCGGATAGACGGGGTGAATGAATACACAAATGACCCAGAAAAAATGAGCGAACTGCTTAAGGAACAATTTAACTGTGTTTAGCATCCCTAAGTCCGAGAAAAGGTTAGAAAATCCAGATGAATTCTTTGACATAGGTAAAAACCTATTAATAAATTTAGAGTTCTTGGAACGATGTAATTAAGGCCTCATCACAAATACGAGAAAATTCAGCACCAGGACCACGTTTCTGAAGAAATATAGAGAGACTATTGCCAAACACTTGTACTTACTATGAAGAAAATCATTCGACACGACAAATTCCACTTCCATTAAAGAACGCGAACATTGCCCCGCTTATTCAAAAGAAGTACTAAATCGAATTGAATAACCTTTAATGATATAATAATAATAATTTTACAATTTTTATTGTTACAATAATTTTAACAAAATAAATAATTGTGAAATTGGAATACTGTATTTATTTTATTTTATTTAACTTGGCCCTTGAGTTTTAGGCCTAAGAACAATCGGCCAATCTCTCACATCCCATCTTATATAATGCTTCGAACGTGTAATCAGAGGCAAAATTGCTTACTGCCTACAGGAAAAGAACTTATTCACTCCAAACCAACATGGGTTCAGGCTAAAAGATCACCAGCAGGAGAAAATACTGGAAACATCATGTCGAGGACAAAAAGCTGTAACACTCGTATATGCCGAGCTTGCTAAAACTTCCGATAAATGTGATCATGGAATTATAGCACACAAACTCAAGAATACAGGAATTACTGGGAAGATGTTTATTTAATTTTCTGACCAAAAGAACACGAAGAGTGGTAGTAAATGGAGTCAAATCGGAAGTTTTGAAAGTCGTCAGCTATGTCCAATATGATACAGTATTAGCTCCTTTGCTGTTTGTAATAATTATTGCAGACACTGATTAATGATATTAATGACATTATCGTATCGTATTCCGCGGGTGACGCAAACGAAGATGACATAGAAAAGTTACAAAACAACGAAGAAAAATTCCAACTTATAAGATATGGTAACAACAAAGTGTTACAGAATAAAAGCTACAAAACATTGCAAACCAAACAGATAACACCAAACCACAAGTCAGGTATCTTTGAATTCTGTATCCGATGACATTATTACTCCGAGAGCACTATAACACTAAAATCACAACAGTTATAAAAGTAATACTAAAATTATGGAAGAGAGTAGTTTTACCAATAATTGAGTATTGTTCAGTACTCAAGTCCATACAGAAAATGAGACATTGCAAACTGGAAGCCATACAAAGGACTTTTATGTCCGAGACAGAGGAAAACGAAAGATGAAGACTACTGGTCTCGACAACAAACCCTGAAACTCTACTCCCTGGAAAGACGCGAGCGGTACACATTACTATACGTATGGAAAATACTCGAGGGTTGTCCCTACAACCTTAGAAATGAAATAGAAACCCAACGGAATGAGAGAGGAGGCAGATTCTGTACTGTTCCAGCTGCGGTAGGACAGGGGACCATGAAAACGAGGATGGAAAATACCCTCAGAATACGAGGCCTGAAACTGTTTGTCCTGCCAAAGGAACTGAGAAACCTCCAGCACACCAACCTGAATAATTTCAGCTGGACAGGTTCTTGTACAAAGTCCCTGACTACGGGGACAAGACAGCGGAAATCAATCTCCCCTTCCACCAAATCCTTCAAATGAAACGGGATGCTGCAGGTCGATCGCAAGCGCGACATTGGGTCTGGGTAGTAGTTGGATGGGAGACCGTCCTCCGCGCCCAGATTATGTAGCGACCCGTGGTTCGGATCCCACGTAAAGCTATAGGTCCCCTCCGTCATATGACCTTAGATGTTGCGAAGGCGGTTAAACACCCCCCCCCCCCAAATATAATATATATATATATATATACACACACACACGCCTCGCCTCGGTGTGTAGTGGTTAGCGTCGCTGACTACAAATCTATCGGCCCTGGGTTCGAGACCCGGTGATGGCAGCCGGCGCGCAGCAAAACCCAGCTGTTCATCCTTTCACACAATAAAGGAAGTGGTTGGTAGATAAATGGGTACCCTGGGTGGCCGTGGTTAAGACACTGGGCTGCTGGTGGAGCGTGGTTCGGATTCCACGTTAAACTCTAAGTTGGAGTGAAAAGCTTGACCTTCGTCAGAATAAACAATTCGGGCAGAAGCTAACCAAAGGTATATTACTTTATGCGAGTTCGAACGACAGTTCAGGATCGACCTGCGGTCGACCCCTCTGCAGCATCCCGCCTTATATATATATATATATATATATATATATATATATATATATATATATATATATATATATATATATATATATATATACAGGGTGGGCCGTAAGTTTCCATACATAGGCAAAATAAACATTTTTTTATGGACAACCATTTTTATTTATATAATATGCTCTACATGGTTGCCATTGTTTTGAAAACACATTTCAATACGTGTTCCCCACTGTTGATGAACACGCATTAGCACAGTTGACGTTATGCTTGTAATGGCGTTGGTGATACGTTCCTTTAGATGATTTATGTCTCGTATCTTTTCCTGATACACCATGGCCTTCAAGTGCCCCCAAAGATAGAAATCAAGGGGGGTGAGATCTGGGGATCTGGGAGGCCACTAAACAGGACCACGCCGACCAATCCAAGCATCCGGAAACTACTGCTGATCCAAATACCGACGCACGTGAAGACCATAATGAGGTGGAGCTCCATCTTGCTGGAAGTAAACTGGGAAGTTACCTTCCTCGTTTAGCAGGGATGGGAAAATCTCTTCTTGCAACATGTTAAGATACCTTTCGGCATTAAGATTTCCACTGACAAAAATTGGTCCAATAATTCTGTCACCCCATATCCCGGCCCACACCATCACTTTACCGGCACCTTGCATCTTCGTCGGACTCAGCCAGTTAGGGTTAGCATTACTCCAATAACGTATGTTTTGCCGATTAACCTCTTCATTGAGGTAAAAATTTGCTTCATCAGTAAACAAGATCTTACGTCAAACGCATATTCTTAGGGTATCTGAAACATAAAAACAAACGTTTAATTTTTCCTATGTATGGAAACTTACGGCCCACCCTGTATATAATATAACGGGTGCGGCAAAAATAAGCCTTTTAGTTTATTCTCTTTTATTGAAGGAAATAAATCAATTACAGCATTTTAAGAGAAATAATAAGGTTTTTAAGAAAAATACTAAGTACTTTCTCAGTAAAAACTAAAAAATAACTGGAATTTAATTAATTTTGTGTGTATATATATATATATATACATACACGCATTTTCGGTGCTGTATTTTCTGGTATAATTAATGGCGTTATATAATTTACTAAATTCATATGTAAATGAGTATAATATCGAGATGATCATCTATTTTAATATGCTTGCTCATATTGTTATTTCTTGTTCTTGTAAAATAAATAAAAATATGGCGGTTGGAAAAGATGGCACTGTGAAAGAGGCATGATAGTAGGAGCCAGTTTGGTTGGCATCTCAGTATTAAAAGTCGCCTTCAGCAGGCTTACAATAATAATAATAACGGTCAAAACGACATCAATGTCCCTCCTCCATCTGTGAGCGTAACCTTTGGCACAAGAACCTGAGTTTTGCTTGCGACACATCTTGTAATGATCCGTGTGTGTGTGTGTGTGTAGCTTCATCAATATATGTTTAGTTAAAAAATTATGGCGTGTCCCTCCATTTGACCTCTGACCTCTACTTGTGACCTTGACCTATGATGAAGGGACCCAAGTCTTGTGATGATCCGTGTGTGTGAAATGTCATTACATAGTGGTCAAAAAGTTATGGTTGAAAAGTTGTGGCGCGGACCTCCATTAATGACTTCAGCTTCTATACAACGCCCTAATTTTTGCTTGTGATACATCATCTTGTGATGATCCGTACAAGTTTGAAGTTTCATTACTTTATACCGAGTGGTTCCAAAGTTATGGAGTGGATCTCCATTTTACGTTTGACCTCTATTTCTGACCTTGACCTTTGAAGCTGGAATCTAATGATTAGTCATGACACATCATCTTGTGATCATCCACATGTGTGTGAAGTTTCATTCATTTCTGTTGACTAGTTCAAAATTTATAGCCCCGTCACGAAAGTGTGACGAATGGATGGACAGATACAATCTAGCATAGCCCTTCCAAATTTTTAGGTCGGGGACAATAATAATTAGCCGAGTATTATAGGCCGGTTGAAATTTTTGATTTCTTACGTACATAGTGTGAGGTGGTTCAATCAATCATAGTAACACCCTGGTAAAATATTTTTGAATTCTGAGGACCCCTATCTCCCCCCGCCCCTATCGGTTTCAGTTTTTTCAGAAGATTCATAAAATTCGAGATAATTTGCGATTTACTTCGAATTTTTTTATTATTACAAAAGTTCGCTAATAAAACAGTTATATTTATTTTTTAATGAAAAAATTTAAAAAATACAAAAATGCATGAAAAAAATCTAATACATAAATTTTTAGCTATTACTGGTAGAAATTTAGAAATTAAGAGAGAAATTCAATAAAATTTTTACCTAAAACTAATGTTTTTTTTATTCCTTCCATTGACCTTTCCACTCAAAAGTAGGCAGTTCTTTTCTAGACTCTAAAGTATTCAAAATAAATTTATGCCGATTAATATAACCAATTCTTTCCTAGCTAGATTTAGTTACTAAGTTCACACCCCGTTCAACGCTTTGGCTGTGACATGAAAAATCTAGTATTTTTAGAAGTTTAGTTCTAATCTGAAGCAATTGCTCATTGGTAAAATTACTTAGCAAAGGTGGAGGAGTGATTATCTGCTCACTCCAATTAATCAAATCAATATAATCATTTGCTAGAAAATTTATAGATCTTGGTAGCTCAAAATTTCTGCTGCAAAAGCCTGCATTGTGGCTTCTTTTCTAGTAGCCATAATTTAATTTAATAAGATTTTAACTATATTTTATTTATTAGATATTTTAAAATTAAATAACGTATTTTAATACAAACTTTTAACATTCTAGGTACCTAAATAGGAATCTGGAAAAAAAAAAAATAATAATATTAGGTCTTATATCCGGTGCTATGAGTCAGCACCGGATTTAAGACCCTACCCGCTATCCCCTATCTCAAAAAAAGTTGGTGAATGGCAAAGCTGGGCACAAACCGTTAATCGTTAATTAACGAAGTTAACTTTTTCGTTAACGATTTAACTTTTAAGTTAACTTTGAAAATCATTATCGGACTAATTAACTTCCGTTACATTTAACTTCCGTTAACTCAAGTCCGTTAACCCAAAAAATTCATAAATAAACGTTTAAAAGTTTCTATTATTTTCAGTGCTGAGCAGGTGCGCAATTAATCCGCCACTGTTAATAGTGATGAACGAATTTCTATTTCCGCAGTGCAAAATCAGGCGATATATTTGTTTCCGTCGCCACAATTTGTGTCTTACCAAATATGGTAGTTATTTATGGCATTGGTTTGAACAAAACATGGTCGACTGTAAAATCAGGCGGAAAGATTTGCCATTTGAGTTGAATGTTTCAACTTCTTTCAAGAAATATCACGAGCATTTTAAGGCACTTTCAATAATATATATGTAACAATTACAACAAATAACTACATTCGTTTCATTTGCAGTCTGTCTCTTGCGCAACATGTTTGTGCTAGTGAATATTTAAAAATAATCGTTGTCAAGTAAGTCATGTATATTTATAATATGTCTGTGAGTACCTTATTAGTAGTCTCCTTGATACATTTCAAGAACCATAAAACTGATCAGGTAAGATCACTTTTGGCAGGCATCGACAAAAGGTTTGGGCCCCTCCTGGAGGATGACGAATGCCAGCTGGCTGCTGCCTTCCATCCCAGGTTTCGCCTCATCTGGTTGGACAAGTATGACAACACCAAGGTCGCCAGGGTGAGGAAAAGCATGGAGGGTACAGTCGAGGAGGCCATGAAGCAGCAGTCCAACGAAGTGGGCAGCAACAACGAGGAGGAGGAGGAGGATGACTTCTTCACTGCTGTCATCCAGACAAAAGAGAGCAGCAGAAGCCACAGGTCACTCAAGGGCAAGGCCCAGAACTTGGTCAAGACCTGGCTGGAGACCAACTCCAAGGACTTGCTGACAGATGCTGCCTTCTTGGGTGAGCAAGTGTTGGTGGACTTGTTCATCAAGTTCAACACAGCCATCCCCTCCAGTGCTGCAGTGGAGCGTTTGTTCTCTATGGGCAAGGACATCCTGAGGGCCAAGAGATCATCCCGTCTGATGAAAACTTTGATATGCTAATTTTCATGAAGGGCAACATGCATCTCATGGACAAAATGGAGAACGAGAAGAAAAGGGAAAATTAAATTATATATATATATTGTGTTTTTCATTTTTTTTATAATAAAAGTTAACGTTAACGGTTTATCGGTAACTTCCGTTACATGTTTAACGAATTAACGGATTAACGGTTAACGAAGTTAACTTTTTGGTTAACGGATTAGCGGTTAACGAAGTTAACGTTTTGGTTAACGGTGCCCACCACTGGTGAATGGTCTATTCTGATGTAATTCGTGCCGGGGAACCCGATTTTGGCCATCCGAAAGCAAAAAAATTAATATTTAGGGTCGATTTTTGGCCTATTTCCCATACAAATTCATATGGAAAAAAATGTATCGGTAAGGGGGGGGGGGGGGGTAGCGAAGGTCCCACAGCCTTGATTTTTGGTGTGGATACTACTATTACAAAATGATCAACCTCACAATATGTACCTAAGCAAAATCTTGACCTTGACCCCTTTTCGACCCGGCCTACCAGTGAGTAATGTAAGATACATACAAACATACAAGAATTAGAAGAGTATGAAATGTGTAAGTATAACGAGGGAAAACAGCAGAGTAAAAATATTTCTTCTGTAGAGGTAAATAGAGGCCTGGACGGCACGGGTAGGATCATAAGCACGTGCCCGGCCCAGCGCATGTGCCTGGTCTGGGCGGGCTTGTTGAAAGTATGACGGACACGGGCCGGGTGTGGGCTGAAAATATTGTGTTTGGTTACAGGCCTGGGCGGGTACGGGCTTCGACATTTTTTCGTGAATACTAAAAGGAAAAATAATAATTTAAACTAATTGTAAATTTTAAAAAATGTCAACATTAATTTTATAGTTGCTGCTTGTCATATACACGATTTCGATAGTCACACACCTATAATACTATAGGAGTATGCACCCGGCCGAGCCGGGTACATATTTTAAAAAATTCTTACGGGTCGGGCCTGAAAAAGTAGGCCCGCGCAGACCTCTGGCGGTAAACTCCAACAAGACAGATGATAGACTAGAATCAATATGGTCTGACATTACCATATTTGGCTATAGGCCTAAATTTATCAGATTAGGAGTATTTTAGTGACTACCCAACCAAAGCCATGAACTAGATGAAAAGATGATTACTGAAATTGATAAGGGATGTCAGTACTAGGATAATGTTCTAATCATGGGAATTTTAATATCCGAAGTAAATTGGGATAACTCCGAAGGAGGTCATCGGGAAGGAAGGCTTTTCTAGAATGTTTTTAGGACATTTTTCTTTCACAGAACATACATAAACCAACTACAGTAGTAGTTTCAATTAACTGCGAGGGCTTATTAGCAAGCTTGAGATGAGAGAAAAGTTGGGAGGTAGTGATCATCAGATAAAACTTTCTAAAATTTTTTAACTTTACAGCCTCGAGTAAGAATGAAAAGATTCCAAACTTTACTACGGGAGATTATAATAAATTTAGAACCTTGCTAGAGTTAGCAAACTCGAATAAAAACACATACAAAATGTGAGATGAGTTTAACCCTTTAAGCCCTGAATTTTTCTAGGGTTAAGTTATGAATGCGTGCATTTGAAACGTTAGCAATTTGTACCTTTAGTCCTTAAAGGGTTAGAGAGTATTCTTATACATAAAATAGGAATCCAATGTGGTAGAATGCGAAGAGGACAATAATTATGTATTAAGAATAAGAAAGGTTTCCAAATTTTTAAAAGTTGTCGTAGTAGGGAGAAAGATTTGAAAAGGAAGAGGAGGCATGAGTAATGAGTTAGATTATATTATTATTATAAGTAGTAAAAGGGAATTGGAAATAAATTTTGCCCGAGACAGTAGAAAGAATTCCAACAAATTCTTGAGCTTTTATAAATACAGCAGCAACAGCAGCAGCCAAACAAAAATTTTTTTTAGAAATATTATTCAGAAAATAATTAATCATTAATTCAGAAAGATGAGAATATAGCTAATACCCTGAATGATTTCTCTGTATCCGTTTTCACTATGGAAAATTTAGATAACTTTGAAAATATTGGATCTAGTGTGGAGTAGAGAAGTCACTGTGATAGGACTGTGATAGATTGCGTTAGTATTAAAAAAGATATCTTGAATATAATTAGCAAGTTAGAACCTAATAAGGCAGCAGGCCTTGAAAATACCTGCCAGGATACTTAAAGAGGGAGTCGGGTAGGATTGTCTGGCAGAGGCATTTCGCATTATGTTTGAAATATCGTTGCAGTATGCAAAATACCCAAAGACTGGAAGAGGTCTAATGTGGTACCTATTTTTAATATTAGGTAACTATTGGCCAATTAGTCTGTTATCACTCATTGGGAAGCTCTCGAGAAAATAAATAGCATCCAGAGCCACTTAGATGAATACAACTTACTATTAGACTCAACATGGATTTAGATCAGGCAGGTCTCGTTCTACAGATCTTTGGTCGTTGTTAAAGTATATCAATGACCAGGTAGACCCAGGGGAAGATATTGATACTGTAATTTACGTTTCTAATACAGTTCCTCACAAAAAACTTTTGTACAATATAAACTGAAACTGTGAAATCTAAGGGCAGGTATTGAACTGGGTAGAGGAGTGGCTAAGGGATAGGAAACAGCATTACTAAATGGGCAAAAGTCTGACTAGCAGGATGTGCATAGTGGGGTTCCTCAGTGATCAGTCCTTCGACCATTACTGTTTATACTGTACTTAAATGATTTGTAGGATGGGATAGATAGCAAAATTTATAAATCTGCGATGAGACAAAGCAGTTAAAAGGGTTGAAAGTCGTTATAGGCTACAAAGAAATTTAAATATACTTGTAGCCTGGGCAGATAAATAGCAAATTAAAGTCAACTAGCGGAAAGGTAATGTTCTTCATATAGGAGGAAGCAACAGAGAATTTAGATAAGAAAAAAATGGGTGGAAATTGGATAGAGGCTGCAGAGGAAAAAGCTCTAGGAGTAATAATCACCAACAAGCTTAACTCTTCAAGACAATGCCTCGAGGCAAGGAAAAAGAAAGTTAATAAAATGTTGGGCATTACAAATAATGTAAATAAGAATGCGAGTTACAAAGCGGAGGTAATATCCAAACTTTACAATTTATACGTTAGGCCACATTTACTCGTAGAATATTGTATACGGGCAGACAAAATATACTAGGTGTTCAACACGGAGCAACTAAACTTGTCGCTGGTTTGAGGAAGGAAGAAATATTGAGATGGACTAAAGAAATTAGGAATGTTCACTGTGATACTGTGAACATTTCCTTTAAGAAGAAACTCGATAAATTTTTAATCACTCACTCATTCACACACTTTTTTTGAGTCCCTTTTCCTTCATTCATTTTCAACTAAACTAAACCTATATACGCGTGAAGAAGCATTTAAGAAAGTTGCATTTTAATGAATTATTATTATTATCCTTTCCTTTCAGTCTTTCAAATGTTCCGCGCGATGATTCCTCATTTCACGGTCAGGCCAGGCTCGTCGCCCCTCCTCTCGAGTTGGCCTGAAGTAGTGAGGTGGTTTCTCGTACTCTCCCCACCTCACATAGCCAGGTACGCCCGGCTCATCGGGGATTGTTCCGAGCCAGGCGTCTAATCTTCTTTTGAAGATGTCCACCGCACCACCACTCGTGTCCCTTAGATCTTTGGGCAGCTGATTAAACATTTTTGGTCCTCTCGCAACAAAACTATTTTCTTTCACTTTCAGGGTTAAGGATGTTCCCTGTCTAGCCTTTAATTTGGGAACACGACACAGTGTTCGACACAATTATTATTGTTTCCGGCAGAACATTATGGTCCCACTGGTACTGAAAGGGTTAAGATCAATTTACAATGTAAAAAATGGGGCTCTTGCATGAATTTGAATGACGCAATCTCATGGATCTGAGAGTAGTTTGAGGGGCAACCTCGTACTAGGGTTGCCAACTCCATGAAGTTTGAATAAAGGACAAGAGCATCAATTCCAATATACTGTCTACAGGGTCAGGGAAAGAAGTAAAATTTTATTTGTAATTTATTACAATTTATACTGCATGCTTTTTTATTGCATATTTTTTTAAAGGAAATATTTTTATTGATATACAGATATTGACCCATTGAGTCGTGCATTGACAAAATTTATGGTAACTTTATATTTATTTATTTTTAAATGTATACTTTTCTTGAATTTTTGCAGACTTCAGTAAGAGAGTATCATTTTTTATTTTTTCCGCAAAACCCAAACAATTATCCTTTAAATTGAAATAAACAAAAAGCTCACTTTTTACTAGTTCAACCGAACATCGGTTTCTATCATCACGCCATTTAGCGTTCATCACACTGAAAACTCTTTCGCAATATGCAGATGTTCCAGAAATAGATAAAACTTATAAAATGTTACTCGACTTGAGACTATAATTATTTCCTTTTAAACAAAAGTTTTGTTACAAAACTGTTGTTTGGAACAAGATTGTTATCAGAAAAGGACAAATGGCGTCCTTTCCGAACTCAAGAAAGGACAAGGACAAGGACAAAAATCTACAAAAAAGGACGGTTGGCAACCCTACCTCGTACATAGCTGAGCTTCATTCTTCGTACAGTCTAGTATTATGAAGTAAAACAACATAGTATGTATTTAGGGTGATTTGGTTCTTAAATGGACATGGATAACCTGGAAAGGACCTGATAGCCTTGAATTAGCCTTATGCTTCTTGTGTGCTTATATTCTTACTACCAAGGACTGTGCATTATTGAGCAGTTCAACTATTATAGTACTGTATTGAAAAACAACTTGCCAAATCTTTCAACAAATGAGGATAATCTTATTTAAATTTACATCTAGACCTTACTCAAAAAATTGGTGTTTCATACTGATGATACAATTTTTTAAAATTAACAAAGTTTCACCTTTTTTAAGTTGCAGGATTTTTTAAAATTTTCACATCATTGTGACCCATGTAATAATACCAAAAAAAAATCTGCAAACTAATTATAACCACACACAATATTGCAACTCTGAACATTACACAGTATATAGATAGTCAGAAAATACTATGAAATTTAACAAAAGTTTCAGCTTCATTAATAGAAGGAAAAAATAACTAAAAACAATGGAATATTACTGACAAAACTGAAATCACAGTACTTTCTAACTTCAAAACTGGTATGGTAATTTTTGCTTTCTAATTTTGTTTTAATTTTAATTCCAGATGAGGTATCAACATGAAACTTTGTCAGATGAACATTAGTCCGGTTCACTATGTCAATAAAAACACTTTCGTTCAAAATTTATGGAGATCAGCAGACCAGTGCATTTTTGGAAAGCTTATGGCATCAGGAATCTGAAAATCAATGTTTACATTTGCGCAGATGCCTGCATACCCGCCATTTTGGATTTTCAAAATGGCCGCCATAAAATAAGAATTTCCGAACATCAGCTTGTAATTGGCATAGAAACTTCATTCTAAATGCTAATTCTATGTTTAAAGGCCCAAGGAATCCAAAGCTTATGTCAAATTAGTGATTATGAACACCAAAAACCAAGAAAAGAAGTAGTTTGTGAAATTATGTTTGTATTTTCATGAAAAAATGCACACTCAAATTGTTGGTAGTAACAACAGCATACGTATAGACGTATTTCCTATCTCAGTTTGACACATCATCACTCTCAGTGTCATATTCAACAGTACAGTCTGCATCGTTTTCGCATTCTGTGCCGCACAAGCATAGTTCTGTGCAAGGCAAGTTATTCCTTCTGCATGAACATATCTGTGTACAACAGTTGGTTTTACAGTGGCATCTGACCAACTTGTCTCCTGGTCTTGAAAGCATACATGATATTCTGACTTATGGTCAATGCTGACCTGTCAACTGTCCTGCTCCTCATCTCCGTTTGAAGCTCCTCCTCAGATCCCACCAAAACCCACCGTATAAGGCTGTACAGCTCAGTCGGGACATCCTCTCTTGTGCTGGATACTGTAATTGTGTGCGTTTCCTCAACGAAATTGGCAATGCTGTTGCGTATTAGCTTAGCTGTCTTGTATATCATCAATGTCTTGTCCATTTCACTTGTGGCATCTTGCATCAAGGAAGTGTAGACCATATCTTCTTCGCAGGCTTCTGGACAGTAAAGAACAGATGGTTTTCTTCTGTCTTTCTGCCTCACTGACTTCACACTTGGTAACTCTGCAAGAATTTTGTCCTTTAGCTACTGTCGTGTCAGTATCGGAGTGTGCTTCTGTGCCTCATCACTACCACCAAGCATAGATGTGTGTTTTTTCGATGGCATCCATGGGTAGATGAGCCTTATTTTGGGTTCGATATTCAATGAGATTGATCAGCTCAATCAAGCATGGTACTTGCATTGGTAGGTCTGTCTTTGTAGACTTGGCCCGGTTGCTGGCATCATCCCTCAGGACATGGAACACACATCGTGGTTTGTGGTATCTTACATCTATCGCATGGGCATCACTTGGTGAGAGTGCATTGCTTAGTCTTGTCATCAATACTGGATCTTGGGAAATATCCACAGCTCGTCTAAGTGCCTTCCCCGCGTTTTCAGTTCGTACGGTGAAGAGACGCTGGTCATCATCATCTTGACATAAGAAGTAGTGATCCCTTGTCAACGGTTCTGTCGCAGATCTAGTGAAAGGTGCTGAGGTGCCTGGGGTTGCTGATTGCTCCATTTCAGAGCTTGTTCTTTTATGCCCACGTTTTTTCACAGCATAGGTTCCTGTAGACATGGCATGCTGCAAGCGGTCTCTCGCTCGCTGTATGGATATTTGATTTGTGGCATCAGAACAACAACTGCGATGCCACATGGGTTTCCTTTCAATCAATATTTCTTTGGTAAAGTCTTTGAGGCGTCTTTGGATGTCAACATATTTTCCATCCTGTAAGCTGGCTCTTTCTTCCACTACATCGAGTAGTTTCTGGTATGATTCTGTTCTGGGATATTGAACAAGTGTTCCTTTGCTGGCAGTGGACTCCTGACAAAGAATGCACTGCTTCCAGTCTACTGTGTCCATGGACGACTTGACCGAACTCAACTTGCTGGTTCCCGGGTCTTCACTCATGATGACTCAGGCACTGAAAAGAAAGAGAGCTACCACTATATTAACCAACACCAAGATAATTGTGTACTAGTTGTGTTAACATAAATTTTTACAGTATAAAATTAAATATTGCAACACTACTGCAAAATTATTGAAGCATCAAGATTTCTAAACACTGTTGCAACTGCTGCCAAGCAGATGTGCGCAAATGTAAACATTACTTTTCACATTCCTGATGCCATAAGCTTCTCAAAAATGTACTGGTTTGCTAATCTCCATAAAATTTGAACAAAAATACATAGTGAACCTGACTACATGTACAAGTTAAAGATTTTCCTTTTTAGTCAAACTCTCTACGAATGTTAACCATTAAGACAAGTTCTGAATCAGTGTTATTTTATCATGTACATCAAAGGGGAGACTTGGGTACGGTATATAAACAGACGCTTGCTGCATGCATTATTTTAATTACCTGTTCATTTTCAAATAAGGTGAAAGATCACAAAATCATGATGTAATAATGAATATTTGTTTTAAGACTTACAGTAGAAACATAGATACTATTCCCTACATTACATCATTTTATGATGTTCTATCTTATTTATTAAAAAAATATTAATAAATATGTGCTTGTTTAAGATTTTGTATATTTTAATGTCATTTCTATTCTCTACTTCAGAATGCATCAGTCCATCTGATGATCATATCTCAGTGGAAATTTAATAAAGGTTAAAAATAGAATCAAACTACCCTGTACATTTCTAAGACTATTACTACAAACTACTCGACACATGAACAGATGAGAAAGCAGTAATCAGAAGTATGCCCTATTATATTATGTGCAAAAAATAAAACTGTAACAAACATTACCTAATACCTTCAAATGAAGCAAAATCTTCATTTCTTGTAATAAAAACTTTTCTACCTTCTTTCTCTGTCTTTGACTGAAGACCTCCTTTGTAAAAGTAATTTCTTAAAGAATTGTGGATCCACCCTATTCTGGATATATTATCCTAAAAATAAAAAAGTATTGTAAGATCTACGCTGTGAAATTAGTCACAGTACTACTGGTGTACAAATTAATCGGCATTAGCAGAAACCGGCCTTTTGGGGGGGGGGGGCATTAGCAGAAATCGGCCCTTTTTGGGGGGGCATTAGCAGAAATCGGCCATTTTTTGGGGGCATTGGCAGAAATCGGCCATTTTTTGGGGGCATTGGCAGAATCGCACACTTGGCCAATTCTCTTACCAATTCTTTGAAACTTTGAAATTTTCATTACAAAACGAAATCTATATTTACAGAAAACTGAACATACAAAAAACACTACTTATAGTAATTTATACTCATTTCAAAGTGCAATTATATAAAATACTTTTTCCATTCATGAAAGACAAAGCTTAAGTTAAGTTACCCATACATTTATATTTTCTCTAACTAATCTCTAAATATAAACTACTGTAATCTCTTACCCTATATTAATAATAATTCTATATTAAGTTGTACTTTATAATTTTTATATAAAACAATTTTATTATGCTGACTTTATTTTAAGTATTTTAATAATTTTATAAACCCAAATTGTATATCCATTTTTGTTATTCAAATAGGCCACCAGAGGCTTGAAATTTTAAAGTTTTCACATTAGATTAGTAAAATTTATGAAGGGAATTAATTTTTAAAAATCTAGTCAAAGAATTAGCATTGGCTAAATTTTGGAATCAGTACATCACTATACCATACCATAAGCTTAATCAACTTGGCCCAATTTTAATGCATCAGTTCTAGACATGCTATAAAGATCACTTACTAAACCTAGCTACTAACAGCATATGAAAATACCCTTATATATACGAGGGTAATTCAATAAGTATCCGCACTTTTTATTTTCACAATTTTATTTTCACAATTTTATTTTCACATCTGATAGATTATAAACACATCACTTCTCAACATAGTCTCCCTGTTTCTCAATACACTTAGTCCAGCGATCTACAAGCTTCCTAATGCCATCACAAAAGAATGTTTTTGACTGTGTGCATAGCCAGTCATGCACCACCTCCTTCAGGTCATCATCGCCTTGGAATCGCTGACCTCTCAAAGTGTCTTTTAGTGGTCCAAACATGTAAAATCTGAAGGTGCCAGGTCTGGACTGTAGGCTGGATGGTCGAGAACTTCAAATTTAAGTTCTTGAAGGCATTTTCTAGTCTGTGCAGCGGTATGAGGGCACACATTGTTGTGTAACAGAATAACACCTTCTGATAATCTCCCTCTCTGTTTTGTGTGCATTGCTTGCTTTAACTCATTCCGAGGCACATGCAGAACATGCAATAGAAGCATCCAACATCTCTCATTGCAAGGAAGTTCAAAGCGCAGCCATCTGCAGGTAAAGTTATGCTAACACTGTTTTGGGATACACAAGGCCCTATCCTTGAACATTATCTAGTGTGTGGAATTACAGTAACAAGTGCATCATATTCAGACATGCTTCAGAATGAATTAAAGCAAGCAATTCGCACAAAACAGAGAGGGAGATTGTCGGAAGGTGTTACTCTGTTACACAACAATGCGTGCCCTCATTACCGCTGCACAGAGTAGAAAATGCCTTCAAGAACTTAAATTTGAAGTTCTCGACCATCCAGCCTACAGTCCAGACCTGGCACCTTCAGATTTTTACCTGTTTGGACCACTAAAAGACACTTTGAGAGGTCGGCGATTCCAAGGCGATGATGACCTGAAGGAGGCGGTGCATGACTGGCTACGCACACAGCCAAAATCATTCTTTTGTGATGGCATTAGGAAACTTGTAGATCACTGGACTAAGTGTATTGAGAAATAGGGAGACTATGTTGAGAAGTGATGTGTTTATAATCTATCAGATGTGAAAATAAAATTGTGAAAATAAAGTGCAGATACTTATTGAATTACCCTCATATGTAACTTGAAATAGGGGAATTGAGATAATGCAAGGTAACTGTGATACTCTCAAAAATATATTTGCCTAAGTAATTTTAGCATTGTAATCTAATTTGTATACAATATTTGACTAGGACCCTATATTGTATAAAAGATTAAATTTACAATGCTAAAATTACTTAGGCAAATATATTTTTGAGAGTATCCCAATTCCCCCATTCTATGGTATAATACATTAGGGTGTGTCAATTTTAGTAAAGTCAACAAATCAAAAAACTACTAGTGACCAAATGATGCATTTTTATGTGCTAAATCGAAATATGGCTTTAAAATCCAGATTTGACCACTCCTAGCTACTTATGTTTGAAGTTGAAGTTTACGAAAAATCAGCAATTTTTGCAAGTATTTTTTTTTATTGTATACAACTACATTTTACATACATTACATACAATTAAAGACATTTTGATTGTATTTCAATATTAAAACTTAGAAATATAGATAGGTTTCTTGAACTTTGCCAAGGATGCCATGTCTGCCTTGCTCTTGTTCCTGGACATGAGCTCCCTACTGGCCACCTGGCCACTGATGTATGCCTCCCTCCTCTCTTGTGAGTAAACATGTTGTGCTGCTTCAGTTGTCATCCTTACACACCTCTCTACTGACTGTGTGTGTGTGTGAGGGCCATGCAGGAACTTTCATTGGTCTATCCAGAAACTCCTTGATTGCAGCAGTGGTGAGGGAGCAGGTCAGAGGGGTCAGTCATGCCAGAGTTCCAGTCAATAAGCTCTGAGAGTTTGGTGGCATCTGGGTTGATGTTAGGAGTCTTCCTGGGTCTGACACTGCAGTCTCCTACGCAGTGGCGTACTAAGGGGGTGCGAGGGGGGCGGTCCGCCCCGGGTGACAGCCAGGAGGGGGGTGCCATTGGGAGAGTTGAAATACCAGTACAAGTTTTCAAACCAAATGAAAAATTCGCCAAAGTAAGAAAAAATTTTAAAATGTTCAAACTATAACAGCCTAATGTTAATTTTCACTATAAAATAAATTTTTATTGGCAATACAAAAATTACAAATGAAAAATTGCATCGAAAGGCGAATGTTTGTTGAGCATAGCCAGCTGGCTGCAACTGACATTCCAAGTCTTGTTCACTTGACACTCTGACTCCACATACATGAGGTATGTTTCATTAAATAATTATGATAAAGCATAAAGTGCTGGTGTTTATAACAATATCATGGTACTTATACCAGTGTCCAGTAATTTTTGACAATGTGGTATCATAGTGATGTTTAAGTGTTTATAAATGCATCGTCGTGATGTTATAATACCCGGTAAATGCATCATCGTGATGTTATTATAATAATATTATTATTAATAATAATAATAATAATAATAACAGACAATTTGTTCAGTTAATGTATTTCAAGTCATAATAGTTCATGCTTTATACCTTTTGATTTTAAAATTTTGCAGAAAACATCCACTATGAAGCAAAATCGACCCAGTGGATTCCAACAAAGAAAAATGAAGGCAAAAGAGGAGGTGGCTCAGGCAATGTCCGGATCAATTTTGAAGTATGTGATGCCTTCAACATCAAGTGCAATAGGAGAAAGTCCTGAAGATATTCAGCCTGGTGAATCTGAAGGGCAAATACAAGCAGCACCTTCACAAGAGGATTCAAATGAGAGAGAGCAAGGATTGGAGGATGGCAATTCATCTTCTAAAAGCAGTAAAACTGATGAAGAGGAAGGAGATGCCAGCAGAAGTCCACACCAACAGGAGGAAGACTCTGATGAAGAAGAGGAGATGGATAGATTTTCAATTTATTCTGATGTCGCTGCTTGGCTAATACCGGTTCCAAATGACTTGAGTGTTGATCTTATTAAGAGGGGAAGTGAAATCATTCTCTGAACCTTTGCGGAGTGCACTCATTTGGAAGCATTTCTTCATGTATGACTTTTTTTGGAACCTTGGAGAGAGTTTATTCCTTCTTTTCAGTCTCAACTCATCGATGGGAAGTGCTGATGGAGAATGTAGCCATGACAGTCAAAAGACTTTCCCAGACAAGATGGAGTGCTCATTATGACGCTGTGAAGCCAGTGAAGGCAAATTTTGAAAAGCTGACCTCAACCCTTGAAGTACTGTGCGATCCCAAAGAAAATGTGGACACAAGAGGATCAGCTCAGATTTTGCTGTCTGCTGTATATGATCTCTTTTTTGAGTTACCTTTCTTTTTGGTGTGAAGTTCTGGAAGAAATTAATCTCTCACAAAAGTATTTGCAAACAGTTGGGCCCTGAAAAGTGCATTGTGAAGCTCCAAGCTCTAAAACTGTTTCTTGAAGATCAGCGCAATGAAATTGTGGAGGGGGCCATTCATTATGCAACTACAAAGTGTGAGGAAATGGACATTTCTATACAGAGAAGAGGGAGAGTAAAGCTCCGAAAAAGGATGCCAGGAGAGATGGCAAAGGATGCTGGTCTCACATTGCCAGAGGAAGTAAAAAGGGCTATGTTTGAATGTCTTGCTCGCTTTCATCAAGAATTGGAGATTCATTCTAAGGCAATGCATCAAATTCTGTCAATCTTCACTGTTATTCAGCCAAACACTTTGGTTGTTGCAACAGAAGAACTTCGGAAGTATATTCCAAATTTGACTCAGATTTTCGATGAATTCTCTGATGAAGATATCAGTGTGGAAATTGGATGACTTTGGAGGCATTTGGAAGCTGCCAAAATCAGCGTTGAAGAGGCAAAGAAATGGACAGCATTGCAGTTTCTGGAGTTTATTGTGAAATGGGATTTTTGTGAATCTTTGCCAAGCTTGTCACTGTGTTTGAGATTCTTTTTGACTGTCTGTGTGTATATTGCTTCATGTGAAAGAAGTTTTTCCAAATTGAAATTGATAACAAATTTCTTTCGCTCGACCATGAGTCAGACAAGATTGACAAATCTGGCTTTACTTTCAATTGAACATGAATATGCAAAGAAGGTGAATTTTGATGAGGTCATTGATCAATTTGCAGAAATTAAGGCTCGAAAGCAGACTGTGAATCCTCTCTATTTACCTTTGAAGAATAGGCTGAGCGTTGAGACTGGATTTCCTGTGTTTTTTGTATAAAATAAGATGCAGTATTACCTGTTCACTGAATTTTTAATGTCCTGCATTTTTCTTATTTCCAATTTGCTGATGACAGTACTGTACTGTTTAAAACTCTACTTGCAAACATAATATATTTTTCTGTGTGTTTAAATTTTAAAATTATTTATGGTGGGTGCCAAATACTTTAGGTACACCCCTGCTCCTACCTGTGTGTCCTCATCTCCTTCACCTTTGATTTCCAGTAATTTAAGGTGTGTCAATCTTAGTAAAGTCAACAATTCAAAAACTACTAAAGCTCAAATGATGTCATATTATCTAGCAAACTTAGAAATATCTTTAGTGTTTAAAAAAGCCATTTACCTACTTATATTTGACCATAAAGGTTTGAAATATAACCTAAATATGACTGTATCATCGTATATCAATGTGCCATTGATATGTGTGGTCAACTTTGGTTATTTTTGGTGTGCAGTATGGTTTCTAAGTTTCATATAGTCACAAATGTTGGAGTTTTGATTGTGAATGCATGAGTGGAGGAGGCAGGGAGGAGAGAGGAGGACGGAGACTTCATACCAGACTGAGTCTGGTATGAAGTCTTCATCCTCCTCCATCCTGGTCAAATATAAGTAGGTAAATGGCTTTTTTAAACAACACTAAAGATATTTCTAAGTTTGCTAGATAATGACATCATTTGAGCATTAGTAGTTTTTGAATTGTTGACTTCACTAAAATTGACACCCTAAATTACTGGAAATCAAAGGTGAAGGAGATGAGGACACACAAGTAGGAGACTGCAGTGTCAGACCCAGGAAGACTCCTGACATCAACCCAGATGCCACCAAACTCTCAGAGCTTATTGACTGGAACTATGGCGTGACTGACCCTCCTCTGACCTGCTCCCTCACCACTGCTGCAATCAAGGAGTTTCTGGATAGACCAATGAAAGTTCCTGCATGGCCCTCACACACACACACACATACACACACAGTAGAGAGGTGTGTAAGGATGACAACTGAAGCAGCACAACATGTTTACTCACAAGAGAGGAGGGAGGCGTACATCAGTGGCCAGGTGGCCAGTAGGGAGCTCATGTCCAGGAACAAGAGCAAGGCAGACATGGCATCCTTGGCAAAGTTCAAGAAACATATCTATATTTCTAAGTTTTAATATTGAAATACAATCAAAATGTCTTTAATTGTATGTAATGTATGTAAAATGTAGTTATATACAATAAAAAAAATACTTGCAAAAATTGCCAATTTTTTGTAAACTTCAAATGTAAGTAGCTAGGAGTAGTCAAATCTAGATTTTAAAGCCATATTTCGATTTAGCACATAAAAATGCACCATTTGGTCACTAGTAGTTTTTTGAATTGTTGACTTTACTAAAATTGACACACCCTAATAATACATGATTGTTTATAAATCAGTATCTCTACAGAGTTCGAATCTGTGAGCAGCATTGTGGAACACATTTTGGAGCATGACAGGGGTTATTTTTGTAATCGCTGTTACGATACGAGCGTGTAAATGTTCCAGCTTCATTCAGATGGCATTTTAAACACCATCTTTCAACAAGATGGGGCACCTTGTCATTACACAAACATTGTTTGGGAGAACCTAAATGAATGATTTCCAAATCGGTGGATTGGACATGGAGACAACAGGCTCTGGGTGGCTTGATCTCCTGACCTAATGCCTTTGGATTTCTTTGCATGGGGCTTTATCAAACAAATGTCTATCAAACAAGGGTTACAGATCTGCAAGATTTACGTGCTTGTATCGTAACAGCAGTTACAAAAATAACCCCCATCATGCTCCAAATGTGTTCAACAATGCTGCTGACAGATTCAAACTCTGTAGAGATACTGATGGTGCTCATGTAGAATTATATGCTCAGTATTTATTAAATGTATGCCTTCTATTATATGTATTGTTATTGAATTTTACCCTTTTTGCTGTCTTCACTGAAATACTGTAGATAGGGACTTTATAAACACCCTGTACTGTATATAAGTAGATCTAACATTATCACTGGTCTAGTCCCACTCGCGAGACAAAATTTATATAACTTCTGACACTCTAACAGTTACATGATAAATTTCTATTTTCAGGGGTCTGAGCAATTTTCAAAAATTAAATCTTATCAAACAAGTGAGGCAACATTTACTTAAATAATAGTATATACAAGACTGAAGAAGAAGTTAAAACCTGTGCTCAATACAAACCATTTTATAAATACTCATCTGAAAAATTATTCTAAAAATCAAACACCTATGAAAAATCTATTTTAAATTATGAATTATTGGTGAAACTCTAACTATTGGTAAAATGCATTTATCTCACTAAAAGAAAGCACGATTTTAAACTGAGCAGGAAATGGCTTGAGAAAGATTAGAAGTTATAAATATAGTATGGGTCTGCTCTAGTCTGCCTACACTACCTTACTGAAAACTAGGGATGAACCAGATCACAATTTAGCCGGATAACTTGATACCAGATATCTGGCTTTTTATTTTTACCAGATATCAGATAATCCAGCTGGATCAAGAAATGGCCGGGTATTTGGCTGGATCATATATTCTTAAGGACATAAAATTTTAAAACTTGCAATTTATGGTTCCTACTAATTTTACAAAAATCATTATTCTCCTAAAAAAATGCAGATTAGAAATTTTGTTTATTCAATAAAAACAAAAAATCCATAAACTGAAAATAAGACTAACTTTCTTTATATATATATAAAATATATAGTATATATATAATGTCATCCCATAAGTAATGTCTTTTTTTACGATAGATTAAGTTTAAACTAGTCCTACTCAGTTTAAGCATAAATTTTCCAAAGGTTATATCTAAGAGGAGATCTATCGTGTTTCGCTACATACTTTACAGACCTTGACCAGTGAAGACGTGTGTTTTGCTTTATGTGAACCCCTCATAAAAATGGCGGTATCAGAAGAGCATATCAGGCATATAATGCTTTATGAGTTCAAAAAAGGGAATAGTGTTACTGAAGCAACACGAAACATTCAGGATGTTTATGGCAATGATATTCTGCATGTGAGGAAATGTCAAAGATGGTTTCAAAAGTTTAGGAATGGTGACTGCTGTTTAACAGATGCAGCACGCTCTGGACACCCTGCTGAGTTTGATGATGACCTGCTGTTAGCCGCACTTGAAGAAGACTGTTCAACAACTGTCGAAGAATTGGCCCAGAAACTCAATTCATCCCCGTCCACCATCCATCAACATTTGCAACAACTTGGGAAAGTGCCTAAGTTAGGAAAATGGGTGCCACATGAATTGTCAGTCGACAATCTGAGGGTGCGGGTAAACATTAGCACAGCTCTTCATTCCTGTGAACTCCAAGATCCATTTTTGCACCGTTTAGTGACTGGTGATGAAAAGTGGATACTGTACCAGAATGTTAAGCGCCGTCGACAGTGGGTTTGTGCCAGAGAACCAGCGACACCATAGCCAAAACCAAATCTTCACCCTCGGAAGGTGTTGCTTAGTGTTTGGTGGGATAAGGTGGTGTAATACACTTTGAAACCTTACTACACAACCAAACAATCACCGCTCAAGTCTACTGTCAACAACTGGATCGATTGAACACTGCACTAAAAGAAGAGAGACCACCTTTGGTTAATTGGAAAGGAATCATGTTCCACCATGACAACGCATGTCCTCATACTACTCAGACCACTTCTGCAAAAACTGAGGAGCTTGGGTGGGAAAAACTTCCACATCCTCCAGACCTTGCTCCTTCAGATTATCATCTCTTCAGGAGTCTGCAAAACTATCTTGACGAGAAACAGTCTACTTCTTTAGATGACCTGCACACCAGTCTTTGTACGGTTTTTGCCTCAAAACCACCTGAATTTTATAAACATGGCATTGAAAAGCTTGTAGGACATTGGCAGAGTGTCAGTGATTCCGATGGAAAATATATACTAGATTAAAAAGTTTCAGTTGAGTTTTTTTTTGTCCTTCAAATTCCGATCTAAAAAACGACATTACTTATGGGATGACCTGATATATATATATATATATATATATATATATATCAGCAAACAACCACAGGGAAAAGGAAACACAAAGTCCGAGCGCTTTCGTGATGTATTCACATTATCAAGGAGGAACAGAAAATAGACGGAGATTACAAAGTAAATGAGTTAAATAGACAAGCAAAAAATTCACAATCGGCACCTCAAATTAAAGGCCTTAAAGCCCTCTAAAGATTTTTTCAATTGATAACATAATCTGTAGGCTGCTAAATTACAAGTTTAAAAGAAGTATACTGTATAGATGAAATTAGACAAAAAACCAATACAGAGAACAAAAATTATTATAATGGTTATTAACACTAATATTTAATTAAAGCATGCAATTAATTGGCAAGAATTTAATGAAAAACGAATAGATAACGTAGATAACAAATAGATAACATAATCTGTAGGCTGCTAAATTACTATATAGATGAAATTAGACAAAACACCAGTACAGAAAACAAAAATTATTATAATGGTTATTAACACTAATATTTAATTGAAGTAGGAAATTAAGTGGCCCGAAAATAATGAAAACAAAGGGAATGTTGCCATCGTCTTACAGATTATTACAAAATTTCTACAAACAGTCTGGAAAAAATTGTTTTCCCAAAAGCAACCCAGTTCAAAAGTCCAATAAACCCCCAGCAACCAAAGATTATACACGAAAGAAATATTACAATTAAAATAGACACATAAGAATGTTAACAGTTCTTACAATAATATTTATTTATTTAACCAGGCAAACCATTAAGGGGGCAAGAATGCAGTTAAGAAAACAGTAGGCCCTTCGCCAGCTTTCTGACAATGCACGAATCTAATTTGTACAACGCAGGGCTAATATTAAGGACCAAATCCCCATTATTCTTGATCACACTTGATTCCAGTATATTTCTGCTAACAATAGATTTACTAAACCTTAATTTGGAAGCATTTTTCCAATCAATGGGATGATTAGTATCTCTTACGTGAATGAAAATGGTGTTGGATTCCTGGCCACTTCTTATACTGTATTGATGCTGTTTAATACATACCTCAAGGGTCTTACCAGTTTGGCCAATGTAAAATTTATTACATATTGTGCAAGGGATTTTATATACACAACCATGTTCACTTAAAGGGGAATTCTTAATCAATGAATTCTTAATTACATCTAAATTTTTGAACGCAATATTTACGTTAAAAGTCCTCAGCAGATTCGGCAGATCAAGGAAATTTTCTCTGAATGGTAACCCTAAAACATTTTTTGTGTTATAAGGAATCTTATCCTTTACTTCGTAGAAGGTTTTCTTTGCCATTTTTAAGGACTTATCTATGCAGTTCTTTGGGTATTTTAAATCAAAAGCAATTTTGTATATTTTACTAATTTCGTCGTCAATGAACTCAGGGCTACAAATTTGTAGGCCTCTTAGAAACAAAGTAGAAAGAACGGACCCTTGAGGTACGTATTAAACAGCATCAATACAGTATAATTAGTGGCCAGGAATCCAACGCCATTTTCATTCACGTAAGTGATACTAATCCATTGATTGGAAAAATGCTTCCAAATTAAGGTTTAGTAAATCTATTGTTAGCAGAAATATACTGGAATCAAGTGTGATCAAGAATAATGCGGATTTGGTCCTTAATATTAGCCCTGGGTTGTACAAATTAGATTCGTGCATTGTCAGAAAGCTGGCAAAGGGCCTACTGTTTTCTTAACTGCATTCTTGCCCCTTAATGGTTTGCCCTGGTTAAATAAATAAATATTATTGTAAGAACTGTTAACATTCTTGTGTGTCTATTTTAATTGTAATATTTCTTTCGTGTATAATCTTTGGTTGCTGGGGGTTTATTGGACTTTTGAACTGGGTTGCTTTTGGGAAAACAATTTTTTCCAGACTGTTTGTAGAAATTTTGTAATAATCTGTAAGACAATGGCAACATTCCCTTTGTTTTCATTATTTTCGGGCCACTTAATTTCCTACTTCAATTAAATATTAGTGTTAATAACCATTATAATAATTTTTGTTTTCTGTACTGGTGTTTTGTCTAATTTCATCTATATAGTAATTTAGCAGCCTACAGATTATGTTATCTATTTGTTATCTACGTTATCTATTCGTTTTTCATTAAATTCTTGCCAATTAATTGCGTGCTTTAATTAAATATTAGTGTTAATAACCATTATAATAATTTTGTTCTCTGTATTGGTTTTTTGTCTAATTTCATCTATACAGTATACTTCTTTTAAACTTGTAATTTAGCAGCCGACAGATTATGTTATCAATTGAAAAAATCTTTAGAGGGCTTTAAGGCCTTTAATTTGAGGTGCCGATTGTGAATTTTTTGCTTGTCTATTTAACTCATTTACTTTGTAATCTCCATCTATTTTCTGTTCCTCCTTGATAATTGAATATATCACGAAAGCGCTCGGACTTTGTTTTTCCTTTTCCCTGTGGTTGTTTGCTGATTAATAAGGTCACGTGTTATTTTGTGATTTTAGTGCATATGTATGTGTATATATATATATATATATATATATATGAATAGAAACGACATAAGTATTAAGGAACGTTTCTGCACACGAGGAGGAGAGATAACGAAATAATGAAAAATGAGGCGAACCGCCTGGGAATCGAACCCAGGGCCTTCCAATTGCCGGTCGGACGCTCTACCATTATGCTACGGACCTCACTCAATCACAAATCGAAATTCTCCCAAATAGGGCAGAAACCAATGCCCTCAGAGAGCACCCTCGCAAATCGTGAATATGCGCAAATAACATATTTGCGCATATTCACGATTTGCGAGGGTGCTCTCTGAGGGCATTGGTTTCTGCCCTATTTGGGAGAATTTCGATTTGTGATTGAGTGAGGTCCGTAGCATAATGGTAGAGCGTCCGACCGGCAATTGGAAGGCCCTGGGTTCGATTCCCAGGCGGTTCGCCTCATTTTTCATTATTTCGTTATCTCTCCTCCTCGTGTGCAGAAACGTTCCTTAATACTTATGTCGTTTCTATTCATTTATATACTGCGCGGTCATTGCAGTTATTTGCATATATATATATATATATATATATATATATATATATATATATATATATATATATATTATATATATAATACACACATATATACACAGTGTGTATATATACTCTTTCTTTCAAGGTATGACGCTCATGGCCACCAAAATAAAGGTGGATAGCAGAGCGAACATATGACAAAAACTATAAAATAGAGCTAACTCAAGATGAAGAATAGACTGGGAGGAAAAAGGATATAGAAAAATCATATCAAAATCACAGTTGGTAAAGAAGTCAGGAACGAGAAAGAAATGAGAACAATCCAGTCACTGAAAAGTGGGGACCTTCAGCCAGGATAGCGCCAAGCCTATCACAAGGCCCGACATTCGCCAAAAAGGGAAAATACTCTGCGCGCAGCGTAGAGTAAAGCAGACACTCCACCAGGAGGTGGGCAACTGTAAACGGAATATTACAATTAGGGTATCGGGGCACCCGATCCCCGGCCATCAAATAGCCATGGGTCAGGTGGGTGTGGCCAATACGGAGGCGAGCCAGGACCACCTCCTTATGGCACGACTGATGGAAGGAAGAGACCCAATATCCTAATTTGGGTTTGATTTTGCAGTTTGTTAGTTGTAGCGACTCTGCCACCAGGAGCACAAAAAACTACGAAAACTAGGGATATAGTCTGAAAAGGGAAGCAGATTGAAGCAGGAGATGCTCAAGACACACCCCTGAGGCATCCCCTCCTCCTGAACATACAAGTCACATAGGCTCGCCCCATTACGGACGCGGAAAGTGCGACAGCAGAGGAAGTTTCGAATAAACGTGGGCAAAAGGCCCACGAAACCAAGAGACTTCAAACGGTCCATGACAACTCCCTGATGGGTCGTGTCATAGGCCTTTTGGATGTCGAAAAAGACGGCCAGAACAAGATTCCGGCGGGAAAGGCCTCCTGTACATCATGACCAAGGAGAAGGGGGTCCAGAGTACCCCAAAACCGCCGAAAGCCATACTGGGTCAGGGGTATAACCCAAACGACTCCAGTGTAAATGAAAGTCAGACGGCCACCATTTTTTCAAGGAGCTTGCATAAGCAGCTCGTCAGGGCAATAGGCCGATAGCCTGCCACCTCCGCCGGATCCTTCCCCGGTTTAGGTATCGGGACCACAATCGCCTCCCTCCAACGAGAAGGGAACAACCCCTCAACCAACATCCGGTTAAAAAGATCCAGCAAGAAGTGTAGGGCCATCAGGTGCAGATTCCGGACAAAGTCATAAGGAATGTCATCAAGGCCAGGGGCGGAAGAACGACGGGTTGCTAGGACAGCCCAAAGTTCCGCATCGTAAAGAGACGGTTATACGGCTCGTTCTCAGGTGGTGGGAACGTAACATCCGACAACAGATAATCCGCAGCTGAAGGCGAACAGGAAACCGCAGCAAAAGCCCAGCCAGCCAATTGGCCACAGCAGTAGGATCCGAAAGGAAGCCGTCCCCGTCCCGAAGGACAGGGCGACGAGCAGGGACCGGCTTCCCCTCGATACTACGTACCTTCCGCCACACAGCAGCAGAAGGGGTAGACGAGGAAATGCCAGACAAAAAAACACGTCAAGAGGCCCGATGGGCCAACTTGAGAGTCCGGCAGGCGAAGGCTTTCGCCCGCCGCATCTCAATCAAGTGTTCTGGGCGCCGGGTGCAGTGGAAGCAGCGCGTTGCCCTCTTCCTCTCACACACTGCCTGGTGACATGCTGGAGTCCACCACGGGATGCCATGCGTCCGCGGGTTACCGGAAGATCGAGGAATACAGTCCTCCGCTACGCCCATCACCACCCGCTTGAAGAACTCCAAGCTCTCATCCACAGAGCCAAAGTCCAAAACCGAATGGGCAATGACGGAATGAGCTCTGAAGGATGGCCAGTCAGCCCGCGCCAGGCACCACCTCGGTCGAGACGAGACACCCGGCTGCGGTCTGACTGGCTCAAGACAGACTGGGTAATGATCACTGCCATAAGAGTCCCCAACACCCTGCACGAAAAATCGAGTAGGGCATCGAGGGACACCAAGGAGAGATCATCAATACAGGTAAATGAACCCGTGGGTTCGTGAAAATAGGTAGGTCCGCCAGAATTGAGGCAAGTAAAGGAAAGTTCCTCCATTAAGGAGAGCAGCATACCAGCCACATTTGTCAACCCGACATCTCCCCAAGCCGGGTCGCGACTATTAAAGTCCCAGAGGAGGAGAAACAGCCGAGACAGTTGCACTACCAACTCGCGAACCGCATCGCGAGGAGGAGGAGGATGGGGAGGAATGTAGATCGAGCAGGCAGTGTACTGGCGATCTAAGAAGAGCCACACAGCCACAGCCTGCAAGGAAGTAAGAAGAGGCACACCTCGCGAGGGTAATGAATGGTGAACATAAATTGCCGCACCCCGCTGGTGTGTGTGCTCATCCGGGGTGCAAGGGAAACCAACATAGCCAGAGAGGCGAGGGAGCCCCCGCGCAGCCAGGATAGTCTCCTGGAGACAAACGCAGGAAGGCTGCTTGCTCTCCAACAGGGAGGCAAGGTTCTCCCAGTTAGCTAAAAAAAACCTACAGTTCCAATGCAAAATGGAACTGTAAGGGGAAAAGGCAGAATAAGAGGCAGAGAAAACAGCAAAAAACATCCACAGACCAAGCTGAGCAGCAAACTCAACGGTCTGTAACCAGGGATGGAATCAGCTTCCCCGACTCACCCCGAGCAGGGAGAGTAGGGGTCACAGGAGGCAAGCCTCGGAGACGAGGATCCTGATAATGGGAAGCCACAGACTCCGCAGCTGCTCCACCCGTAGTAGAACAAGGTGGGAGAGTGGAGTTCAGAGGGGGCTCCCCTGATGGGGGGAGAGGAGACGATGAGATGGGCCCAGCCAAAACCCCCGACTCCCCACCAGGGGTAAGCAGGGAGAACCAGACGTCCGAGGGATTGCCACACCAGACAAGTGCTGATGGGGGGGGGGGGGAGATCCACCACAGGTGGGAAAGGTCGATCCAGGAGAGAGACCCGACCACTCTCGGCAGGAGCCGAACAGAGAGAGACTCCATGAATAAGGGCCAAGCCCCTCTTGACCGGGTCCACCGTGGGAACTGAGTCAGTAATCAAAGGTGTCATGGGACGGTGCACCTCAACCGACACCTGGACACTAGTTGGAGCACTGGGAGGTGACGCCCCACCAGCCCTCCATATAGGGAAGGGAGTCCCGAGCGGAGTAGGGGTGGCGCGCCACTTCCCCTCCGGTGAAGAAGGGGAAGCAGAGCAAGCAGTGGTTGTGGACGGGTCTGGAGGACTCCGACCACAGTGTCGTTCCCTCCTCCCCTTCGGGGCCTCACCCTCCCCACCCGAGAGACGGGCAGGCAGGGATCCAGACCCCAAGGCCGGAGAGGGAGAAGGGGCACTTGTAGGCAGGGAATCAGTCTTGGCGACTGAGGGTGAGGCAGGGGGACAAGGTCCTGCGGTGCCAGGAGGACCACCAACCCCCGGAACTTCCAGAAGTGGGGCACCACTCCGGTAGGCGCCGGGGTAGCACGGGAGGGGCCCGAGGACCCGCCGGAGCCAAGAGCCGCATTATAGGACAATCCCCGCCACGGACCCTATTGCGCACTGGGGAATTCAATAGTACTAAAGGACTGCACTTCGAATTCGAACTTGAAATGGGGCAGTCCCGCGAGGAGGAAGGGTGGGTCCCCAAGCAGTTCGAGCACTGCGGGGGATTCGTGCACGGGGGAGGGTGCGCAGGCCCACCGCAGCGGACACAGAGCTTACCCTCACGGTGGCTCACAGAACTAACATGACTGAACCAGTTGCAGCCAAAGCAGTGGACCGGGTCAGGCACATATGGCCGCACCAAAAGTCGCAAGACCGTCGATCATCCATGCCCCAGAACACATGGGCCAGAGGCACAAGGGAGTCAAAGGTCAGGAGCAGATGAGCAGATGGAGTAAGAGCATCATCCTGGCACAACAAAAAGTGGAAGACCTTCGTGACCACCTGGGAGGCAAGATCCTCTTGCAACTCGCCA
Organism: Bathynomus jamesi; assembly: GCA_023014485.1. Classification (NCBI taxonomy): domain Eukaryota; kingdom Metazoa; phylum Arthropoda; class Malacostraca; order Isopoda; family Cirolanidae; genus Bathynomus; species Bathynomus jamesi. The sequence continues at coordinate 14,599 of JAJOZX010008342.1, read as the reverse complement.
ACCAGGATCGACAGCTGACGGGAAGAGAAAATGGTGCCCTGACAACTATTCAGTCGCAGATGAGGAGTCACAAACTGCAATTGTAGAAGGGACTCAGTCACCCCCGAAGAATGGGACTTCAAAAGAAGAGATCCATCCTTCAGAGGGTGGATATCATAACAGCAGGGAACCCCCATCATCTTAAGACGCTGAAACACCCGTTCCGAGTTGCCTGGAAGGGAGTCAGTGGAAGGGCGGAGAATAAGGAACCTATCCACTGAGCAGAAATTGACAGCAGAGACAGGTCCACGTGTGACAGTAACCGAGAGTGGGCGAGAGAACGAGGGCTGTGAAGACCCCGCCCTATGGCCACCATGAGCCCGGCCACGAGAGCCAGACGCCACAGAGGATGAGAGGGGACCATACGGCTTTAAGGTCAATCCAGTGGAGGCAGAGGCCGCTGACCGACCAGAAGTAGAAGTCTTATCCAAATCCAAGGATGGGCCTGAGTCGTTAACAGGAGGGATTGAGTTTTAGAAATTTTACCCATAAACAATATAATTATAAGGAAGACAGCCTCGGACCCAAGGCAATGCACCAATCCGCCACTGCATCCTTCAAGGCGCAGGCCCAATGTCCTGGGTAGCCCGCCCCCCAACCTGACTGTCGTTTTAAAAACAGCAGATTGGCTCTCCTGGAGTTTTGTCCATTAAGGGCCTAGCAAAAACCCAATCCATATGCAGCAGCAGTCCGAGCACCCATACCATTCTCAGAGCATGGCTCAGCCACGGAGCAATGCCCCCCAGGTGCACCCAATGACCCCAAGACTGCCAGCAAAAACAAACAGAGGGGGGTGGGTGGAATACTACAATTGACAGAGGCCCAAGACTGAGGCAAGACAAGAGAAATTCTGTAAGATACAGAAAAAAAGGGGAGCAAAAAAGAAAAAGGGGAAAAAAATGCACCTAGGTAGCTCTTTGCCCACACCCCACGAGGAGTTGAGGAAACCCCAACAACCCACGAGGTGTGCGAGGCCCCTCGGCCCGGCAAGCCGGAGTACCTAATCGAGGGGATATATATATATACTACCGGTTAAAAGTTTATGTACACCCTGAAATATTCATAAATTTCAAATTTTGTTTAAAGTTTTTCATTTATTAATTAAGTTATCATGACAAATTCATAAGTACAAACATGGGAACTTAAATTGCAACAAATCATGACAATTTACCAAAAGCAAAGTCTAAATTTTAGATTCATCAAAATAGCCTCCTCTAGCAGCAATTACAGCAGAACAAATTTGAGGCATGTACTCAACAAGAGAAAAAATAGTCTGGTGAAAGCTGCTGCCAGCACTCTTCTCTTGTAAGAGTTCCCAGAGCTACTGAACACTGGATGGTTGCTTGGCTTTCACTTGTCGATCCAGTTCATCCCACACTAGCTCAGTGATGTTCAGATTCTGGGAGTGCTGGCCATTCCATAACTGTGAGCTGACGTTGCCATTCTTTCTGCTTTCTCCACCGAGCTTCACTGTTGGCACAATACACTGCTGTGTCATTCTTTCACCCGCTCTGCGCCGCACAAATACTCTGTGTTTGGATCCAAAAACTTCAAACTTTGATTCATCAGTCCAAAGGACAAATTTCCACTGCTCAACAGTCCATTTTTGGTGTTTTTTTAGCCAAGACTAGCCTTTTCTTTTTGTTCTGGAGTCTCAGCATTGGTTTCTTTGCTGCAGTTCGTCCTTTTAATCCTGCCTCTCTTAGTCTTTTCTGAACAGTTGATGTTGAAACTGTTGTACTTCTGGAGTTGTTCAGCTGGGCTTTGATTTCAGGTACTGTGAGGCATCTGTCGCGCAGACTGGTGACTTGGATATACTTGTCCTCTGAGTCTGTTGTGGTTCTTGGTCACCCTGACCTTTTTGTGTCCTTATTTTGACCAGTTTCTTCATGCAGTTTAATGGCACAAGCAACCACATTCACAGAAACTCTTAATTTTTTTTTGCAATTTGCCTCAGTGATTGGCCCTCATTTCTCAGTTACAATCGACTGTCTTTTTTCTGTTGTTAACTGAGCTTTGGCACCCATTTTTGCTTTTTGAAACACAGAAATATACCTTAAACTACACAGTTAGCTCCTCTGCAAGGATTTTATATGTAAAGACCTGCAGCGCATGTTAATAACTGATCGCATGTATTAACATACTCCTGAAGAAACACACTACCATAGTAAAGCCTTTTAAACTGTTTTTGGACCTTTGTGCAGGGCTAATGGCATTAATTTTAGGTTGCATGTTAGACGTCAATTAACACATTTTGAAGAAGCTTTTGTATTACAACACACTGCATAGGGCAGATGCACTGAAGCATACATGAAAGCCAGGTAAGCAAATTCATCTCTAGTACCTGTTAAGTTTACATTTGAAGTTTATGTCATGAACTAAGCAGCAAAACATTGGAAATTAGTAGGTGTACTTAAACTTTTAACCAGTAGTGTGTGTGTGTGGTGTGTGTGTGTGTGTGTGTGTGTGTGGTGTGTGTGTGTGTGTGTGTGTAAAAATGAACCATAAATAATTCCCATATTATTATACTATCATATTCTTCATGTAATTCTTGTATTCATTTATATAGTTCTTGTATCCATTTTAAAATTCGCGAGTTTGGATAAAATATTTGATTTGCTTTCTACTTTGCGAAATAATTGGTGACCTGTTCTTTTTTTAAAATCTCTTAATCATTTTTTTAGATTTCGCTTAATAAGGAATCCTGCTTAAGCTTTGCAATGTTCATATTTTGTATACATTCTCTTTCATTATAAAAGATGAGATCATGTCTTGCCTAAGCATTTAAATTGCACATCTTAAACCTTAAAATTTTACTCATATGCATATTTTAGTGTAAAGATGCATAGTCCGATTTCCACTTTTAGTTAACTTGGTAGATCATGATAACATTAGATCTAAAAAGTCGCGGTTTAAGATAAAAATATGGTTTCATCTTCAAATATTTTGTTTACTCGTTCAAGCCTTACCACAGCTAAAAAATTTACTTTATTTTTTAATATTATGCAGCCTTTTTAGCATTTAATAATAATGATATTAGCAGTTTTGGGGTATATAAACCCAGTAAAAATCTTCCATTGTCATTCAGAAGCTAATTCAGAGGATGAGCACTACCTTTACATTTTAGCAGGAAATTACAGTAAAAGATAGTCTTTATCTTATCCTTCGAGCCTTGCTCTCTTCAGAAGAACTTAGCCATTAAACTTTCCAGATATGCTATAAGAAGAGTCCGGAATCTTCAGAACTTTTAGTAAGTCTACCAGAGTCCTCCGAGCCACTATAGAAGAACTGAGAGAGTAATATAGAAGAAAACTACTGCAAGTATGACATCCATTGCTGCCACCTAACTAGAACCCCCATCGACTTCGAACCAACCCAGGCCATAGACGGAGGGGTTAACATATATATATATATATATATATATATATATATATATATATATATATATATATATATATATATATATATATAATGACAAACATTTTCTTTCTTAATATATAACTACTAACTGTAAATGATAAATGTGATAAATATAACTGTGAAAATATAGTTATATTTTTCATTATGTTTTTAATAATTTCATATTTTTCATCTGGCATTAACTATAATAAAATAATAAAGTACATACAAAAACTTGAAATATGAAGTTTTTTATCAACAAAATGTGATTAAAATGTTACTTAATTATCCAGTATCTTGCCAGATCATACTTGATATCCGGTATCTGACCAGATACTGAAATAGTGGCCAGATCAGCCAGATACTGGATCGTGATCCAGTATCAGGTGCATCCCTACAGTGAAAACCAATCAGTACTTGCTAATTACCTTCAATACTGTGAACCCTACCTTATTTGTCCAGTGTTCTGTTGCTAAGGTGTACATTGCTTCAGCATACTTCTGCAGGTGGTCTCTATTTTCAGTATGTCTAATCCACAGCAATTCAGTCTCATCATCTGTAGTAAATACCAGCATTAAGATTTTATAGATTATGCATATTAACAGTACCATTCTGAAATAGTTATCGCTTTGATACAAACCTTATTAATGCCTACACTACATAGCAGTGTATAAGTCCCAAGTAACATTGATCTTAAGGAAATGTCTGAAAAGTATCTGAATAGTTTATAGGCTAGGCTGTATTAATGTTTTTCATATAATGCAAGTTTGACAAGAATGGGCTGTATAATGCATGAAATAGATAACATATTTGAACTAAATTCCACTTTTTTATTTTTGTGATAAATTTATTATAGGCCTATTATAGGTTTGATAGCATCAGTTCAAGGAAATCTGAGTTAGTATGAAATTAAGTTTTGATTACTGTGTGTATGGGATTAAAACTGGACTACTTATATTTTTTATAAAGTTAAAATTATTCAAAAGTCTTAGGCTAACTTTAGGATATTCCAGGGATACTCTGACATATAAATACAGGTTATTGTTAAAGAAACTGTTATTTCTCAAGATCTATAAACCAAATTTTTATATTTATGCAAAAGTAATAGGTCTATAAATAGCCTATACCAGGGCTGGGAAAATCTGACACACACACGCATATATTTATTACTTCAATATTATTGTGTGGGGGGCATTCAGCATTTATTTTGTTTTAACTTCTGGCACAACTGTAAAAAAAAGTTGGCCATCTCTGGTAAATACTGTTGAAAGTACTGTTGACAATATATCCCACAATAGAAAAGCATACCCATAGCCACGTTGAGGCAGATGAGGCGGCCACCTCGTCTGGCTTAACAGACATTTTGGATCAATGAGGAAATTGAATTTCAAAGGAAATCTGAGGAAATTGACAGAAATAGGATTTTACCTGTCTCGTACAAATTATATTATTAATTATTATTAATTTAATAATAAATAATTAGAATTATAATTAATAAAATTATATATAAAATAATTAATTTTATTATTATTATTATTATTAATTACTGTATTAAGTACAAAAATTCGATTTTACCTAGAGTCATACAAATCAAGCTCTTTTTAGGAAAACATTATTATTGTTCAATTCACTCTCAGTTACCATATGCTCAAAGTGCATGATTTTGTGCTAGGATTAAAAAAATCTTCTGAAGGAGCATGGCCCCGGACCCCCTAGTAGGGCTATTTTTGCCTTGTCTGTTTTTAAGCTCTGGCTACAGCCTTGAAAAGTATTATTATTTACTAATACAGCTAGCTAACCCATGTAAAATGCACTATTTATGTTGAATTCAATATTTTCAGGTACCTTTTGTCATGTTTTCTTCTGCATAAAACATGGGCATAATTTTTTTCACTACAGTGATATACCTATGGGTAACACAAACTGATATAGTTAAAGGTATTGTGGAATTATGAAATGCATTATGGAATCACAGTCCACAATTGCTAGCCAACTCACCAACTAGATATATGGGCACTGGCTTCATTTATGTTAAGGGTTAGCAGTCAAATATTTGGAGTTTTGCCATTTTGTAGCATATTTCATTTTGTTTGCTCACAGCCTGTTGGCTCCTTTTTCTTCCAAATTATTTTGCCAATGTTCAACATATCTCACAGCCATGGGCGCCCGCAGGTAGGGGCAAGGGGGGGCGCTTGCCTCCCCTGGAAATGCCAAGAAAATATATTAAATATTTTCTAAGAAAATATTTATATCCTAAACTTGCTGAAAAGTATCCAACTGCCTCCTAAAGGGTGAAAATTTTTATTTGTGTGCATGATAAAAGGTTGCTACCTTTTTATTTGTTCAGAAGTCCCCCCTTAAAATTACTTACATTTACTTCAGTGTGCTTTTTTCTTCATTCTATCATGTTTCTGTTATAAATAAAATAAATGATTGTTATCATGTGCATTGTATGTATATACAATATATATTTGCATTTTCCATTACAGAAAATGCAACACTAAACTTGCTTAGAATTAACCTGCTGGTTCCTAAGGGGTCAAAAGTTTTTTGCTTGCTCCGGTCCCTACCTATTAATACATTAAATTTTGCCCCCCCTTGGAAAAAATCCTGCGGGCGCCCATGCTCACAGCCAATGTTCCCTCTAAGGTGTGCGCGTACACGCGTTGTGAAACCCGCGCACACAGCAAAATAAAATGCGCACAGGCTCAAGTGTATCATGAGTCACGACAGTAAATGAAGTAATTTCAAAAATATACCGTCGCACAAGGTCTGACCATTTGCATCAACATACTCTATAGTCGCTCTTTTAAGTATTAACCCCTTCTGCCAGACTTCGCCGACGTCCGCGCAATTACGCAATACAGATTTTTTTTACTCTATGTATTTGCATTTTTTTTTCTTGTATACATTAATGCATTGAATATAAACCTTCTCTTTCTTATTTTTGCATAAAAACAAACAGTAATTATCTCATAATTCATAAAAAATAAAATTATTTATTATTTTATTCCTATTTTGTGAATGGATAAAATCATGTATTAATCTTGATAGTCTATTTTAAATTGCTAAATGCTAAAAATTGTTTTGAGAAATGATAGCTAAAATAGTCATTTTCAATTAATGTTATTTTTATTTTATTTCTTTATTTTGTTGAATTTTATTTTACTATTTTTTATTGTATTCATATTTTTAGAATGGATTAAATATTTTCTTTTTTAAGAATATATAATATTGTACAGTTTTTTAATATCCATTTAATAGTACCGTAATGATCAAGCTATCACCTTATGGAAATAATATTTAAGTATTTAATATTTATATATATTTCATTTTGAAGATAATAGCGCTGAGAAAAGTTTGCACAATTTTTCACCATGAATCTAAATGTATGCACAACGAAAATTTCTTGCGCACACAGACTAAAAAAAATTAGAGGGAACATTGCTCACAGCCTGTTAGCTCTGTCTTCCTCAGTCTCCTTTGGCATTTTTACGCATCATTTTGCACCATCCAGTTGAGTTTTCCACCCCTCTGTTCTTCAGTCTCAATTTTGCAATGTTCAGTAGCATTTTGTGCCATCTGATACAACCTTTAGCACACTGATCATTCAACTCTTGCTCCCGAGACTTCTGAACCTTTTCTCTAGTATGTTGGTACTGAAAATGGTATGTAAGTACTGTATTGTGTTTTGGGGGCATTGTTCAAATCTGCTGACTTGCATTTTTCATAAAACTACTGTACTCTATTCTTCTTTTCTTTACTTAAAAAAAATAAGTAACTTTAGGTTAATTACTTGTTTAGAAATAAAAATAATTAGGTTCTAAGTCATTTCCTGGCCATTGTACAAATCTGCCAATTCTCTTTCGAGAAACCACTGAAAACAAAATGAAGTTGGATTGGTAAAAAACTAGCTATTCTTTCATTCTTTACTTCAAAAAGATATCAAAAGCGTATAAAATCCACTTTTTTAACTTGAAATACTTCGTCTTAAACAGTGAAATATTACAATGTTAAAAAAGAAAATGGGAAAGGGACTTTCCATACTTTCCATAAAACAAAATCAAGGTTTGAAAAGTTGAAACCAAATTTACCAAAAGATAAAAAATAATAATAGGTAATAAATTAATATTAATATTAATACAGTCAATACCATTTAAGCGTACACCCTTGGTGATAGAGAAACAGTGTACACTTATGTAGGATGTATACGTAACAGGGTTGCCTACTATGTAGGTTGCCTAGAGGCTGTAGCTATGTGAAGAATACAACAGACAACAGTTAAAAAATGATAAAAAGGAAGAAGGAAGTTTTTATCGAGAATGATGCATTCACAAGTAAAATTTACATTCACAGTTCTAAAAAAAGTACATAGTTAATATTACAGTACATTCAACACAATTTGCATAAAAACATGGCTAAATAAACTACTTTGAAAAAATCAGTGATGGTTTTTTGCCTCTCCTTGCTTATCAAGTGTTTAGACAAAAAATGGCAAGACAGTGCCATTTTTGCATCAAAATTTCTGTATTTTCACAGTTCAGAGAGAACATTTACCTGGGTTTTTCTGGCCATGGTGTACCATACATGTAGCTGATCAAATTTTAATGGGAAAAATTTATTACATCAGAAAAGTGTACACATATGTGGGCTGTTCACTTAATCAGGCGAACGCTTAAATGGTACCCCATTGACTGTAATAATAAAAAACAAAGTTCCAAAAGATAAAGAAAGGTTATTATATATCAGACATGGGTAATAGTAATAGATAATAGTAATAGACTATTACAGGATTTTTCAAGTAATAGTAACAGATCATAATTATTTGGCTGTAATAGAAGGCAAAGTAATAGATAATAGTTTATTACTTTTCTATTACAGTAGCAATGGACATATTGTGTGAACATAGAACTGAAAAAATTAACTAAATCTACTCTAAACTAACATAAACATGTACAGTATGTGAAGTAATGTTGTGGCAAATTTTTCCTTAAATAAAGTAAAATTTATCAAGACTTATAGTCTCTGAAATTGTAATGATTTGGTTGAAACAAATATTTGTTAATACACTGCTTCTAATTGCATTTAAATAGACAAAGATCCTTTTCAAATGAGTTAAGTACCCCACATACAAAAGTAATAGTACGGTAAGAGATGAAAAATAAAGTAATAGTAATAGAAGAAATCAAAAGTAACAGTAACAGAAACAAAACCAAGAGACAGAATAATGCAGTTTTTTCATTTTGTTGCTTAACTAATGAAGTTTTTTCTTGATTTACAAGTTATAATCCAAGTGTCAAGATGCTATTGATAGAAGCTTGAATGAAAATAGCAACTACACAGGAGAAAGCTCAATGTGTGATCTGGTTTGTAAAGCTTGGACTATTTGCACTTTATATGCATAAAGATGCAATCTCTCATGTATAACTTTGTGTACCATTGATCTTGGTAGCTGCAGTTCACTTGAGGCACAATGAATAGACTTTCTATGGCTGCGTTGGAATGTATCTTGGAGAGTATCAATCACACTTTCTGTCTCCTGAAACTTGCAAAACCACCTCTTAATGCCAGGTTTGGAGGGAGGATCCTTGCCATATTGATGGCAGTAATTCTGTTGAACAGTTGTCACTGATTTTGACTTTGCAAACCGTAAATCACCATTTTTGTTCAAGCTTCTATCAATAGCAACTTGACACTCTGATTACAACCTGTAAATCAAGAAAAAACCTTCTTATTAAGCAACAAAATGCAAAAAACTACATTATTCTATCTCTCTTGGTTTTGTTGTAATAAAATTTTAAAACCAGAACAGGACTTTGTGGACACCAGAGGTGGTTCTTGGACTGGTGCATTGGGTAGGCAGAATATTATATATGTTGTATATGTAATTTCAATAAAGGTATATAATTATAACTATATATGTATATAAGAGTACTTACTGCAGTTGAGATTCCAATGCATTGCAATTTTTTGTTACTTATAGTGTAGCTTTATTTTTCTATCTTTTTTAGCAAAGACTAAGTGATTTGTATATTTGCGCCCCCCCCCCATCCCATCATACACCATTCACCTATCAATCTTCTTCCTTTAATCCCACCCCCCAAATCGTAGTTTCTCATATTTCTTCATACGGGATGGCTTGATAATGAGCGTAAGCATGCAAAATGTATCATTTAGTAGTAAAGTCTGTACGCTGACTATATGTACATTTACTCTGTAATAAAAATGGCATATATCAAATCTGCCACACTAGTTGAATTTATATTATACATTGAAGGTAGGCAGGGTGTTTTAGGTTGTAATAGCTAATATGAAAAAAGAAATCATATGATATTGGATTAAGAGGGCGTGATCGAAAGATTTTGTCTATTTGCACTAATTTATATTGATATATTTATGCTTCTAAAGTTTGACAAAATTAATGGTCAGGCAAAGCCTACCCTGTCTACCCTATAAAAATGCCTCTGGTCACTGGACACCCTATATATATATATATATATATAGTACAAGGTGTCCACAAAGTCCCGTTCTGGTTTTAATATATATATATAATGTTTTCCGCTTGTACCTTGCGGGGAATGGACATGTCTCTCTCTCTCTCTCTCTCTCTCTCTATATATTAGCACCTAAATAAGAAGGGAATAAACTACTTGGTGGTTTATTCTGTTTACACCCAAAAGTGTATAAAGTATCAGTGAATCTATGCATATAACTTATTAAGTGAAATTCAGTAAAATTAAAAAAGTGCAATACAGTTTACATAAATTATAACCAGTTTAACATATATATTTAAACTGTGATATGGTTGGCATTTAAGAAATTTTGAAACAAGGTAGGAAAAAGGTCATAAAACGCAAAGGTCAGAAAACCCTCGTGACCATCGAAAGGAAAGAGAAAGAAAGGGGAAACAAAATAAATAAATAAATAATTTGTGGGTGTATTTCTTTTTATGCTAATTAATGAATAGCAGGACATATGTCCAAATTCTCACTTAATCTGCAATTTGTGTAATCTGGACACAACTGAAAATGCAGCAATATGATGCGATTTCTGTCAAAAACTGCATGATTATCTGCATGAATTGGGATGATAGGAAAATATCTCTTGTCTCAAATGTGATACAGATTGTGGGAGTCAAATTTCTGTGTGACACATGTACAGATTGTAAACTCCTTCACAGTATTTAAATAAATGGAGAAAACAAACTAGTTACAAAAAAAGGTGAAATAATGGGGAAAGAAGAGTCCGGAAATGTCCCAATGAAAATTTGTGTGGATGAGAGAGAGAAGGAAATAATGAATGACAATATAAACAATATAATATGGAATGATGACAAAGATGAAAGAAAAGAGATACGTAAAAGTTGCGAGGTAGTAAAACTGTCCAATGAGTGAAATGATAAAAAAATAACTAAAAATGTGGGAAATAAACAGCCAAAGAAAAATAATGATACCAAAATTAAGAACATTGAAAATAATATGATAAGTATAGAAAATACTGTATGTAAATACAGTCGACCCTCGACTTCCGTAATTAATTCGTTCCGAGATGAGTTACTTAACTCGAAAATGACGTAAGTCAAACCCCAAAATACATGTAAATCAGGTAATCCGTTCCAGGACCCCAAAAAAGTATTGAAAATAATTAAATTTTTTGATAAAAACAGTATATAAACAGAATTATAATGGTAATTAGTAATTATTATTAAGAAACACCATCTGTAAAAGAAAATACGTATTAAACATTAATAATAAAAAATTAATTTAATTTATTAATCACTTCATACAGTATCACTTTATATAATAAACAGTAAAAATAACAACAAAATAATGTGAAATACCTGGCATCCTGCCAGTGAGTGGTCATGCACCGTGTTTGCAATTATGCAGCTATTATGCAACATGAAATAATTACGTAAGACGAATCAATTACAGTCAATGGGGGCTTCTCATAACTCAAAATTACGTAAGACAGTGATGACGTAAGTCGAGGGTCGACTGTACTATGCAAAAGGGAACTGCAGATATTAGGGTGTGTCACTTTTGGACTTTTTTGAAAAAGTTATGGTGCTTACCCCTTATATTGTGACAAATTGACCAAAACCACGAATAAGCCAAAAACAAGACAATCGGGTAATATTTAGGGTCCCCACCCCCATTTGAAAAATAAGCCCCCTATTCATAGTTTCCTTACAGTACTAATCATTGTATTTAAAAAATTTTGCTACCAAAATGTAGAGAATAATGGTATCCGCTTATTGTGAATGTTTTAAAACTATTTTAGTTGTATACAGTGCTAATATTTGAGTGGACCTTATGAAATTTCCCCCCCCCCCCTATTTTCATAACATTTATTTACAGTATTTCCAGGTTTTATCTATAAAAAGTATGCAAATATATCCAAATGTATGATAAATTTGCTTTTCTTTCAGAATTCTATTATAGATTTGCTTAATTTCATAGTTTATTAAAATAAGTCGATAGTCATGGCTAACAGTACGCCAATATTAAGAACAGACCTAAGAAAATATGATTTTTTATTGGGAAAGTTAGTGGAAGACATATGCGCAAGAGAAGGAAGCATGCTTCCAACGAATAGTGAAGTTCTCATCACTTTTTCTTCTTGAGATGGGATCAAATGAAAAGTGACAATGTATCAAAGGAAGAAAATATTTTGAGAGTATTAGATAAGGTAGAAAAGGTGTGGATTATGGCTGGCATACCATCAAAATCTGTTAGAAAGCAGAAAGGACCCAAAAAAATGTTGTGGGATTTGATAAAAGAGCATGAGAAGTTGGGTAAAAATATAAAGAAGAAATGTTATGAAACCCAAAAAACATCTTTTCTGTCTCGTTTAGATAACTTATTTGATATATCAACTGAAAATGTATGTAATGAGATCCAAAATGATACATTGAGAACTATACAACAGAAGAATGAGGATCTTTGCTTTTGGAAGATCAGCGAAGTGCTAGAATATATTCTCTGGGTCCGATCGATAAAGCTTATGTAGCCAAACTGATCAAAAAGACTGCTAGAATAGAAGGTGAAGAATGAAGAAAATTGAAAGAAAAAGAGCGAAAGGCATTAGAAGAAGAGACACACAAACTTGAATCATCTGAAGGTGAGTTAGTGGACTCAAGTAATGGTGAAGATGATTTTACTCTGAGCCCAGGCCCATCAAAATGTCCTAAGTTACTACAGTCAATGGATGAAGAGAATATTCTCTTCAACTAAGGTTGTTAATGACACTGCAGAAAGGGGTATCAAACTTTTGCAGAATTTTCATTGCTCATGTAGGGATGAAAATGAATTTCAGGCATTGCTTCAAGTTGTAGAGGAAAACAGGCGTGTTTTCCCAAAGTTTTCCAAACAAGGTCTCTTGAATTTGTAATTTCTTTCCATTTGTAATTTCATTTCATTTACAATTTTTCATTATAATTTCAAGAATAACACTTTGTTTCTATTTCATTAAAATTATTTTGTGTTTGTATTTAAAAAAAAAAAAAAAAGATGTGCAAAGTTGTTCCCACTTTGAATCTCTAAACCAAAAAAATGTTGCTCATTTAAGCCCATCTGCTCTTTTGATTTATACAGTATTTTTAAAGCCCATCACCGCAGAGCTGCATTGGGATGATGCTCTATGGATGGCAGTGACATCCAAAGTATATATATAAGATAATATTTTATTGCAGTTCAGATCTTCCAAAGATATAAAACAGCAGCATTTTTCTCTTAGAAAATGCATCAAAATGACCAGAGAGATATAAAAACTATTCAGATTGAAGCGCATTATTATTCTCTACATTTTGGTAGCAAAATATTTTAAATACGATGATTAGTAAGGAAACTATGACCAAATATCTCAAAAATCACCATTTTTTGTGTGAATAGGGGGCTTATTTTTCAAATGGGGGGGGCTAAATATTACCCGATTGTCTTTTTTTTGGTTTATTCATGGTTTTTGGTCAATTTGTCACAATATAAGAGGTAAGCACCATAACTTTTCAAAAAAAGTCCAAACGTGACATACCCTAATGCACATCCCACATTATGTAACACACATTACACAAGTGGATAGGCCTATTGCAAATTTCAAAGGAAGTGCAAGTTCCACCATCTTACTGTCTGCAACACCTATGCAAGATATGGGAGGTGCAAATACAGACAAAAATGCTATTACCACCACCACCCTCAAAGGAACGCAATGGGTGAACAGGAAAAATGAACATCAAAGAAGGATACCAATTTTTTAGATGTAGCCAACACAATTCAGCTGCTAAATAAGTCCAGCAAATACAAGGTCAGCTGACAAATATAGGAATCCGAGAGCCAGAGAGAAGGCACACACAAAGACACTTCATGCATTATCAGGACAACAGGTACTGACAAAGATAAAAAGGCATAAGGCAATGAAACTGGTACCACCATTGGAAAATTAATTGGAACCACCTGTATGCGAAAATTACAGAGAAAAAATAAAAATAATAATCCTAGCCAACATTCAGGGCCTTAAATCAAATTATTCCCCAGGCAAAGTTTTATACCTGAAAGGACCCATGCAAGAAGCCAGAGCAGACTTTGCATGCCTCACAGAAATTCATCTAAAGGACTGCCAGGCAAACTGAGTTGTGTGTTAAAAAAGAAATGGGTCATTCCATGACAAATCATGCAGTAGTCAAAACCACACCCTCATAGATTTTGCTTAAATTTGGTTTCTAGAATGGTCTATGCTAGTAAGTACCAAATCAAATTTAAAATATCAGCTCAATCAGAGTTATGGTTCAAAAGTTATGCTCCCACCTTTTTTGAGGGGGGGGGGGGGGGATGAAACCACCATAACTCAGTCCCTAATTGACATATAACAGTGATTTAAAGTGTGTATGAAAGGTAATTGCACACATAACAAATTAGCATAAGCAGAAAAAATGGCTAAAATTAACAGAAAAAAAGTTACGACACTTTATTCCATTTGAAAGGGTCCTGCCACCCCTAAATTACAGATTTTTTAAAGTTTTCATATATACAAAAAATAAGTCAACCTTATTCTATCAATATATGAAAAGAAATATGGTGTACAGTATTTGCATATAGAATAGGTATTTACAGATTTCAAAATGGCTACTTTTACTTAAAGACTTAATTTTTTACAAATTCATGTA